>LS485230.1:6780-21054 GCA_900490705.1 Pristionchus arcanus | reverse complement strand
GGGGTTCGAGATTTTCAGAGCTGATTGTATTGATAATGCACTCTAACGCTATCTTTTCTCCTATCACGATTCTGGGTTTATAGATAGCGTATAATGCCAGGGTGTTCTACCTGGCAGAATTTTATCAGAGATGGGCCAGAGCCAGCGATTACAAGGGAACAGGACATTTCGAGGATTTTTACTCACCTGCACGTTCCAGCAATTGTAAAGTAGAAAATCTAGTAGAAAGTAGAAAATTTTTCTAGTAGAAAATGAAAGCACGAACTCAGTCGGATACTGTAAATCCACCCCGTTACCCTATCACAAACTGACGAGTTAATGTGCTTACCATCATTATGCAACACATCAGCTGCCACCCATCGTAATTCGGTGACAAATCGTTCCTCAATGGAGAGCGGAGACTGAACTGTTCCTAACTACCACCTGGGATCGTAGAATCTACAAATTTTCACTCAAAGAGACTCACAAACGAATGATATTTTTCTCGAAAACATGATGAGGAAAAATATAGCCGATTCGTGTTGCTAAAAGAGTTCAAAAATATCAAATAAGTACTAAACGAACCCCCAAAAGCATCCATTTATCACATCAAAACAGTTCATTTCTCAGATCGAACAATCATCAAAAGGGCGGTAAGAATGGAAAGAAAGAGAGAAAACAACTCAAAAATTCGAACAAAACAACAAACTACCTAATCGATACACTACAACGATCTCTCTCCGTTCTGCACTGTCAGACAGGGACGAGGGAGCATGCGGAATCGAGAGAGTTAGACACTTGGCACGGTGCCAGCTCCTCTTTCCCCTGATTCAGGGTTGTCTCTCGACCCGTCGGAACCAGCTCGGCCTCGGCTGCTCCAGCTCCACCACACGCACGCCGTCCTTGATCTCGCCCTGCGAAAGAAAATCGATAACGCTACCGTAATCAGATACTGTAAATATGGAATACTTTAGCCTACTGCATTCTATTTCCTATCGTAATTATGTGAAGTTTGAGAATATGTTCAACTACTCTGTCCGAACTCATTACAGTTGCAGCCACCACTACTTGTTGTAGCGGCAATGAAACAGAAAAGCGCATAGTCACAATTCTTTCGAACCGACACTCACAATAGATTACGACGTTCCGAAGTCCCAGACAAACTGTATCCCACAGTATATCGCTCCTACCGTAGCCCACTATCCACCTACCGTACCCCTTCCCATACCACCGTACCTTCTTCTCCTCCTCCACGCGCTCCTGCTCCGCCTTGATCTGCTCGTCCGAGAAGCGAACCTGTAACAAAATTAATATGTAAAAAAATTTAAATAATATTTTATTTATTTGTTAAAGCACTGCCCGAACTAGCCACGGTTTTCAAATTAGAAAGATGTAATAGCCACTGATTTCAAATTAGAAAGATGTAGCGAATGTAAAGCTCAAATGCGTAAGGTTTTTCAAAAACATATTCTTAAACAATATTATGAAAGCCACATGTATCAATTACTGGCAAATAGCATTACATCTAGAAGAAGTAGTGAGGGTGAAACAGAAATATGCATTTATGCATTATAATCATTATAATGATTTTCGTTTTTTTTTTGACCCCCTGTGCAACGTCATAATCAATTTCCCGTCTTTAGGGAATACACATAGGAAAGGCGAAACGAAAATCGGTTAGGGGCTTTTAAAAAATAATTGATTTTATAGACTAAGTATGGCCCACCCATTGCTCACTCGAAAAGGGACTAGTGAAATAATTGCAGTGAAACGGCAATGCTTCGACAAATAAAGAACACGAATCACATTTTAAAAAGACTCCCTCCCATATCTCGAACTGAATTATTCAGTGCATAGTGTCAAACTGTCAATCGCTCGGAGATTCCGCTAATAAAATCAGTTCCCGATCCCCATCCCCCCCCAAATCCCTCTACAGTACCTCGACCTCCTTGGGCGGTCGCTCGCCCTTGTAGGGGTTGTACGCGAGCATGCGCTCCTTGATCATGTTCGTCAGCAGGCGCACCTGGAAATTAAATTAATTAAATAATTAATGAATAACAAAAACAAATTAAGATTATTTTTTGTAGGATGATTGATGTTTTTACACAGTTGTCATGTAGTCGCTGTTGTACACATCAACAATGAGTTGCGGTTGCTGTGTCTAAACTAACCCACCAAACTTTCAATTCTCAAACAAAGCAAGTACAAGAAGGTTCATGTTTCACGCACTCTACTTGTCTCCGCATCTTTCTTCAACCCCGATTTCGTTCGGTGTTCGATCAACAATTTAAAAAAAAACTATCCGTGAAACATTGAATCAATCAATTTTTGATTCGAGAAAAATATCAAATTGAATCTGGTCAATAAATTATCAATGTTTCATGCACCGGTCATGTACTCACAGTTCGATTTACCATCGATCTGCCTCCAGCGGCTTATTGCAACATTGAATACGCCAATTCTTCCAACGAGAATCTTGATGTTTCACGCACTCTACATGTCGCCCCATCTGCTGTCAACCATAGTAGTCGACAGAAAAATGTTTTCCAAAATTTTTTTTCGAATTTACAAAAGGCCGTTTGACAGACAATAATGATCGAGGTTTCACACGTTTCACATACAGGCCATACTACATGAAGATTCAATGTGACAATAGCATGTCGTGAAATATCAAATAAAACTCTTCCGAGATATTAATAGCTACGCTGGATCATTTCTTCGTACAAATTAATCAATGCACAACTCTTCCCTACCGTACTTTCCCAATTCCCATTCCATTTCCAATCAATAATCCTACCGTGTCTTCCCTTCTCCTCTACTACCGTCCTTTCCATCAATCGATAATCCCTTCCACCGTACCTTCTCGTAGCAGCTGCCGCAGATGGTGTGCACCTCATGCTTCTCGCCGCACTGCTCGCACGTCATCACGTCCTGAGGACGGATATCGATTGATTATTGATTAAATTCAACAAAATGGAATATGTGATAACGAAATTTGCACGTGTTCTTCCCTTCGCAATGAAAAATATTAGGTTTTTAAAGAGGGGGAAGCAACAGTTCAACAATTGACAAGACAGCCTGGGACCTAAGGTATGTCCTTGAAACTGGAATCGTCTGAGTGAGAATCCCGTGAAAAGTATAAAATTAACACTAAGACGTAAACTGGAAATAACAAAAAGAAGCGACTACCACCAATAAATGTCCGTTTCGCACATCATGTTCGAGCTCATGCTTCATCCCCACATTAGCCAAGGAAATGCGACGTTTCACGCACACATTATCTACTCAGTCTCAATTGGGATAGCAATTTCATGATTTCTTCGCTTGCAATCACCTACCCTCTCATGCATTATCAATTCCATCTAAACTTGTTTAGTTAATAAATAAAGTAAAATAATAAATTTAAATAATAACCTCGATGGGCGTGAGCAGGCGGGTGTACGCGAACTTGCGCGTCTGCTTCTTGGCTGGAAATCATAACATTCATAACTATTAACTATTTGTAGACATTTATGGAACAGACTGCTGACTACTTCACTTGTTCACTCTTATAAAATAAGTGAAACCCAAAAGCATATCGGAAAAAATATCAAGCATCAATTACAAGTTTTCGCTTTCAAAGGCTCTCCTTTTCGTTTTCATCGTTAAAATGGGGTGGAATTTGGATCTAATAAGATTAAACGGATTCAGATTCAATCAAGACTCACGATGACTGGTCCGGTACTTGGGCACGCCCCACAGCGTGCGCATCTGCTCCGCCATGTCGGCCACGGTCCACGAGCCGAGGGCAGAGGGGGCGTCTAGCGCGCCCGACGCGGATGGCGCCAGGGCCATGGCGGGCGCGAGCGGAGGGGGCGCAGCGCCTCCCAGTGAGCGTCTGATGACGTCGTCGACCGCCGCGTTCAGACGAGCAACTGCACGACGGAGCATCTGCGGAGGCAAACAGTAATTCAAGAATCAATCGATATTTCACCTTCACTGACCGATTCAAGCGAAAAAAAACCCAGCAAACAACGACAAAAAGAACAGCTCATGAACCTTCACACAAAAGTACACTTTTGCTACTTTTTGATAACAGGGGGACGATTGTTAACGGCGGAATGACGAAATCAATCGATAATTAATCCTCGGTGAAGTTTCGAACAATAAAAAGTAGGAATAAATGCATACAATCAACGGCTTTTTCCATCAGTCTTTATTCACACCAAATGTTGTCCTCGTTTCCACCTTTCCCACAGATACGAGGAGCCCGATGAAACGGTGTTGCGTCCAGATCAATATAAATTAATTACGGTATAAATAGGCTTTATCCGATGCGTTTTCTGCTGACTTCCCGCATTTTATATATAGTTACACACACAGTTTGAGAGCAATCTTGACAGTATGAATTACAAACATTATGTAAAGAAAAGAAGACTGGGGAGAGATACATCAGCGAATAAATTAGCAAATACAATATCGATCTTGTGCGAGTACTGATCAAGTTTGGAGGGTGAACATCGGGGTAAACGGTAATCAAAAGGAGGTGGACGGGTGTACATCAATCGTAAATTTATGGTGCAAGGAAAACTAGGGGTGTGCATACTGTAATCGAGCAATCAATCGACACTCTACCATGCATGCACACCCCCACTAGTGGGGCGGGAGACGGGAGGGGGAGGACGGACAATAATGAGAGAGGGAGCGGTGGGTGGTGTGGTGGTGGTGTGGTGTGCCGAGGTACGGTACTCCTCGCCTACCGTACCACTCCCAATCGTAGTGCACCCAAGGGCGCTCAAAAGTCATCGTCGTCCTCGTCGGCCATGCCCTTCGCGAACTCGAGCTCCTAAAATCACGCAATTATTTTTATGAATGATAGTGTCAAAGTGTCCCACAAGGTTTCTGCTTCTGCTCTACGTTGTAGCAACAACAAAAGATGCGGTTCAATAACGTGGGAGTATCGAGAATTAAAACCAAATTTGCGCCCTAATCAATAATTTGTCCACCACCTGCAGCTCGCTCTCCAACTGCTGCTCGATCCGTCAAAAAAAGATCCCAACAAAATTTGTGTTTCAGTCCTACTTTGTGTATGCCAAAAAAACAGGAAAGACAATCGCAGTGACGCGGTCGAGCTAAAATAATATCACAAGCCCCCATAACGTTTATGTTTCAGTTAGGACATACATGCGCTGTGAGCTTGATTGAACAATATCACAGGCTTCTTCTTACGCAAATAGAAATTGTCCTCCTCGAACTACTGTACTCCTCCCCTCCCCCCTCCTACCGTACCTGCTGCTCTCTCTCCCTCTGCTGCTCGATCGTCTCAATCTCCTCGGCAGTCTTGGGCGGGAAGCGCAGCGCCTTCACCGCCTGGTTGTGCAGCTCCAGGCAGTATCTGAAATTAGAATAATAAGCAATCAATATTCGATTACCGTATCTCAAGAGCGTGAATATTCAAACCAATTGTGTCCTGAACTGACCACATTGGTCGAATTCATAACAGCTGTTTGATAGTTTTATGAAATATTTGTGCTCCAGATGCGATCGAAAACCGCACCTGATTCTGGAGTCGAAGTGCGTCTGCGGCTCGGCCGTGCGGTAGATGTCGGCCGTCTCGGACGACTGCATGAAACGGAGGCCGCTCTGGAAGAAGGGGAAACTCAATAACGTATAATGCTTGAAACATGAAACAACTCGTTTAAAAATAATCGTCAATACTTCAATATCCTTATGTTGTTCATCGAAAGCACATCTAACTTGTAACTAGATGATAAATGGGTGAAACTTTGATCATCCCAGAAAAGTGAATAATCGATATTCCGGCTACCGTACCTCCTTGGAGGCGTGCTCGCCACACGTGACGCTCGCCTCGATCGAGCCGTCAGAGATCGCCTTCGCCACCTGCAAGCGATTACCGTAATCTAGCCATCTGACCCACCGCACTCCCTCTACCGTAATCCCGTGACCCACCGCACCACTACCGTACCATGTACTCCGTCTCGACGTCGCTGGCCAGCTGCAGCTTCTTGCAGATGTCCGAGATGGAGATGCGCGAGTATGCCAGCGAGATCTGTCTGCAAAATCACGAAGCTGACACACTGAACTACACGCACAAGTCAATATTCTGACCGAACCGGCCGAACCGCCTAGACTGGATACGGTAGTCTTACCTGACTGCAGTCTTGATCACGTTCTGGCGCAGGCGCACAATCAGCGTGAGCGTCTCGTCCTGAAACACAAATGTTACAGTACCCCCATCTGACACATCGCACTGCTACCGTAACCCTTCAATCGGCAGACCATCGTGATACCGTACCTTCTCGAAGACGGACTGGCCGTACTTCTGCAGGACACCGTTGAACTTCACCAGGTCGCCCAGGCGCACCGCTGCAAGTGGAATGATGGCTGTAGGTCAAAAACATAGAAATATTCATGGACACAATAACTAAAGATGAGTTTGTGTTGCAATGGCAGGCCCCAATTAATTTAAGGCCAGACGGATTGGACAGTATCTATCCTAGCAATCAAACACCAAACCAACGGTCAAATCAAGAAAGGGGAGAAAACGGGGAAATATTAATGATAAAATTGAATAAAGATGAGTTCGTTTTTGCTACTCGGTAAAGAGCTAGAATTGAAGATCCAGGCGAACGAACTTCATCTATCCCAGCGGTCAAGCACAAAATCAACAAGTTCAAAGTTTCCAGGAAAAATATATTTGGATGTTTAAAAAAACTTACCCTGGCACAGCTCGAGGTAGGGAACGAGGCACTTGCGGTAGATGGGCATGCGGAAGATGCCGCGCTCCGGAATCTCACCCTGCAATCGATACTTTGGAGCTACTGTACCCAAATGGCTACCGTAATCTTCCAATCGATATTCTACCGTATCCCCCTCCTAATCGATAATCTACCGTAGTACCTGGAGCAGTCCCACGACGACGACCCACTTCTGGGTGTTCTGCTTGAAGCCGATGGCGGCCTCCTGCGGCGCCTTGCGCATCGCCTGCAATGTATTAGGTTTAGTATGGAAATCCACTATGTGATCAACATCGCCAACTCGCTTTGACTACATAAAACATCAGTGAAACCCGAAAGGAACATGATTCTTTGTTATACGAACATGGGCGAAGTAAGAACTAAAATTCCAACAACCCAATCAATGTAAAAGAAGTGTGAAACGTAAAAGAGCTGCGAAGAACTAGCGATCATCCTTCTGACCCACCGCACTCCCCTAACCGTAGCGATCTGACCCATCAAACTACCGTATACCTGGAGGAAGTATCCGGAGGCGGCCGGGTAGTCCAGCTGCATCGCCTTGATTCGGCCCTGGTAGTAGAGGAAGCGCGCCAGGTCGTTGTTCGACGCGCCCTCGGGGAACGAGACCTGAAGGAGGATACTGGGTTACGGTATTCAGCTAGTTATCGATCGAGATAACTACAGAATCTGCGGGATTTTCCCCCACCTTCATAAACTAGAGCCAGCCCTATCGTACCCAACCGTGCATCGTCCTAATTGGTGTCAGTCTAAAGTATCCCCAACGGGCTACCGTACCCCAGCCGATGCTATCGTACCCTGAGATGCACTTAGTAGAGTCAGTCTACAGTACCACAATCCTACCGTACCCAATCGATAATACAGTACCCTTCCGTAGCCCCACAAATACCGTACCTTGGAGACGAGCTTGGCGGCGGAGGGGTACTGGCGGCCGACCAGGTACACGCGCAGCAGCGTGTAGATCAGCGTCGCCTGCGTCTCCGTGTGACGGCGCAGCGTCGCCGCGCGCAGACGAGCGTTCAGGTAGCTGCAACGATAGGGTGAATAAGATATGTGTAGCGTGCAACCCGAAATAAGACAGTGCGATAAACAGTTTTCATAACAGTAGAATTTCACAAAATACAATGCTGAAGCCCGAAATCTCATGGCGATGAGCTTTTTTTATAAATATCACAAGACGAGCATGATTGCCAGATCTAAATCCACACAAAGTGTATCAGTTAAGCTCAAAATCGCAAGGTTCCCGTTCTTTTTTCGAAATTTCCTCACCTCCTGAGCTGCTCGAGCTTCGCGTGGCGCTCGTAGACGAGGGCGAGGTAGAAGAAGGCCTTCGCAGCGATGCCGTCGAGCGAGCGACGATCGAACTCGTCCAGTCTCCTGGAAACATGATACTGTTGAAACAGATTATTAAAATAATAACCGTGAATCAATTAAAAAAAAAAATACTATTGGGCAAACCTATTCAATTGAATGATACTAATTTTTGATGAAGTAGTCATGTTGTTATCGAAAGTGAAGCAATCAATCAATGGCGAGTAGCAATGATGAAACACTAAACTACTGTTTCGATTCTAGTGTATGAATTGGCCAGGACATTTCTAGTTGCGCAGTTACTTCAAGAGGCTAATCCAAGTAACGGTTATAATGATTTTGTGATATTCAGGTCAAATATTACATAAATTTTACTTTTTTTTGAAAACTCACTTGATGAGGCTCTCGGCGGTCCTCTGTGCTCCGGCGAGCGCCTTGTCGCCGTGATCCACCAGGTAGATCAGGGCGAGGAGGTGCACGTAACAGTCCGCCTCGGGCGGAGGAGGCACGCCCGTCTTCTTGCGCGACGGCAGAGGCTGAGAACTGCAAGAGGGGTACGGTAGGATTGAGGGTACGATATCAACGCAAACGCAGGGTTTCGGTTACTGAAGGTATTGTAGAATACAGTAGGGCATACGGTACCAACACTAGTCAAGGCAGAAAATGAAGGAATACGGTATTTAGAAGCGGAAACGACTGGGTATAGATTAGGAAAAGTCACGGCTCTCGCAACGGCAACAAAATGGACCATTCGCATTCATTGGACGTCACGCGACACCCTCACACTAACTCGGGCACCTGAGTCGAATCCAGGCCTGCTCCAGTTCGGATTCCGGCTCCGGTTTGGGCACAACCGGCTCCGGCACCGGAGTAACCGAGCGGGATCGGGAACCGTTATCCGGCACGATAAGTCGACCGCGAGAGATTCTAGAGTGGAGCTTCATCCCAATTTTCACAGCCTCACAAACGGATAATTTAATAAATATCTTATCAAATCAATAGATGGTGTGATCGCGCATCGGAACCCGGTATAATTCGGGGTGCGCAGCTGACATGTAACTATTTTCTCGGAACCACATTTTCTAGAACATTTTTCTTGCAACCACTATACTGGAACGGTTTACGTTAGAATCTCGCTCTGAGAACTTCCATTTCGGAACTTCCATCTCGGAACTTTTTTCTCGGAACTTTCATTTTAGAATGATTAATCTCGGAACCGGTTCATTTTGAGGTAAGAAGAGTATCCTGATCGGTCTACTCACATACCCAAACACAATAAAACTGAATTACATGCACATATCACCTCAGAAATGCTTGTTAAAGTTCAATTTTCCCTACATTGGGAAGGAAAAAAAGTTCCGAGATGGTAGATTCTAAAAACAAAAATCTGAGAGATTGAGTTCTCGTCCGATCATTCCGAGAAAATAGTTTCGAGAAAGCGGTTTCGACTGACGATGTTCCCATTCCGAATTTCTCAGAAATTTGTTCCGAGTCGATCGTTCCGAAATGGTACGTTCCAAGAAAATAGTTACATCTCAGCTGCGCACCTAATTCGGTTTCTCACAATGGCTGTTCAAGTGCGCATAACGTGTAAATTCAATGCTATTGTGGAACATATCGTTGTTTTTTTAAACTCGGTAGCTTCTGGTTTCATCTATGAACGTGACGGTCGGAATGGTCTCATTTGATTGCGAATGAAACCCGGCAGTTTTAGGTTACAACAGAACTATACCTGAGCGTGATGGGCGGGGGCGTGGCGTTGCCAGCGGTCGTCGCGGCGGCTCCGTCCACCTCCATGGGCGTCTCCTTCGCCGCCTCCTTGGAGGGCGTCGCCGGAGCGGCAGTCGGAGCCGGTCTGCACATTGAATTTATTAAACGCAATGATCGCATTATCGAGGATATACGAACTATAATTGAAGCCATAGCGTAGCTGGGACATGGATTCAGCGGGAACAGTAATCGAGCTTTTTCGCTTCACGAACATTCTAGTTACAAAATAATTGCGAATTTAAGTAATTTTAATACTTAATAAGTTTAAATTAGCAATACCTGGGCGGGAGCAGCGAGACGAGCTCGTCCTTCACCGGCCCGGCCGAATGCAGCATCAGCAGACGGTGCAGGATCTGAGATTATTAAATTATTTTTTTAAAAACCCTTAAATAGTAGTTTAATGCTCTCACAACTCTTGCAAAGCGGAATGAAACAGGACAAAATATATAATTAAATGGCACTTCTTTACTTTAGTGCCCACAAGTGAGAGAGCTATTTTCTTCCTCGCTTATTCGATCGCTCGCTGTCTCATTTCTCACTACCCAAAAGTTAGAGAGTGGCCTTTGGGCACTAAAGTAAAGAAGTGATCAATAATAATAATTAAATAATCAATAAACGAACCTCGGGCGTCATGGCCTTGCGCGTCTTGTGCAGCATCTGCAGCGCACGGCCGAGCACGTGCGTGTCGCCCTTGTCCAGCGCGAGGAAGTGGTCGCGCACGGCTGCAAGATACAGGGAGATTTGGTGATTCACAAGGTGTTGGTAGACGGGATTGTAATGGTTCAAACACTCGAATCACATTAGTTTATAGAAAAACTCTCCAATTCATGCTTTGTTGCCTATATTTACTATCAAGCGAATCATGGTATGATTTAGAACTTGAGCGGCTGTTCGAATACTGAATCAACAGCTGCAATCGTCAGCAAAAGTGAGTGTAGTTCAAGTATAGATCAGGCATGAGCAGTGAAATATCGGGATATGGCTATCACTAATGAGTTCGAGTGTGTTGAGGAAAAATAGCAATCGCACCATTGGTGTCGCGTTACCGACCAACATTTGAAAGGACAAAGAACCAGCAACTAACTCTCGAATGCGAGGAGCTCCGGCTCCTTCTTGGGCTCTTTCTTCGCCTTCTCCTCGCGCTCCTTGCGCTCCGCCTCCTCCTTCTCCTGGAAATACAACGATAAACCATTTCTAAACGAGAAAACAGTGAATACTTGGATATTTTATGCGAGAAAACAGTTGAAAAATATGAGAAAAGTTGGAAAACATGTGAGAAAAGTGCCTCAAACCTGCTTGATCTTCTCCGCCTTAGTCTTCGGCTTGCTCGGCTCGGAGGAGGAAGTCATTCTGAATCAGAATACGTGAACTGGTCGAGAAACTACATTGGTCAACCGTAATTAATGTGATCGAAACAAGCATCATCAAGCGAAATTGCAATATCGAGGTTCAAAGTCAAAAGTGGCGAGTTCTGCGATTCAAACAAGGTTCTAAGATGGATTCCACTGGCATACAAGAGCAATTCAATCAAAAACAGGTGAAATTCACTTGATTTGACGACAAAAACTAACGCCGAATATTTGAACGAGATGACAAATGAATGTGGGCGGAGTCGGAAAACTACAGTACTATAGACACCGATGGAAGGGTGTTCCTCGCGGGAGTTTCTACGCTTAGAATTTTTGAGCTTTGATCTTTTCTAGTTCATTTATTTAATTATTCTTATTTTGTATTTTATGTTTATGAAAATAACTATAAAAAATTTAATTCAAAGAGCACAATAAAATCAACATCCCCCTTTAAATTTGTCATCGCAGAACAACTACCGTATTCCCTTAAATTCTCTGAGTCTTCTACGAAATCTTTATTATCATCGTTTATCAACATGAAAATATTATAGTGATTCCCTGGATTGCTTGGTTATACGACTGTCTACTACTCTAGATTACAATTGATACATGCAGTATGGTTTGTAGATGAACTATCTGAAAATGGATCGGATTTCGAGGTGAATTGCTGTATTTGTGATCAATGAAATCTATCAATCTCGGAAGTCCTTCTTTCCACTCCTTCCCTCATCCTTTTCATGCTTCCTCTTTCTCTTTCTTCCCTCCTTGGCATGATCAGTCACTGCAATCTCCATTGCGAATGCTTTGAAGATCGCCTCCCTTTCTTCCTCTGATTCGATGGCCTGATAGATGATCTTTGATCTCTGAGTCTCTCATACCCCTCTCACTGTCTCACCAGCTAGAGTAGTACACAAATTGATGAAACTCTCTCACCTCAATTGCCGGCTCCTTCTCAATCTTCGCTCTCACTGCACTCCAATCGGTTGCCGGTTCGATCGAAGGCTGGACCGTTCCGGAACACTACAGTAATCGACGAAAATCAATAATACAGTAATCCTAAAATTACAGCCTACTTCCTAACTACCATTTTCCTTCGAAACTACCGTACCTGACATGTGAGCAGATTCCTGAGCTCGCTCTCCGCTCTTCTCTTCTTCCTCTTCTCTTCCCTCTCCATCTCCCTCTCTTTGTCCTGAGCCTTATCGATGAAGGAATTGTAGCACAATTTCAGATTGCCGAGATCCACCTGAATATTCAGTTCTCGATCAATACCGTATCCTCCTACCGTATCTCCCATTCATCGGAGCAATATCAATTGATCGATAATTCTTTTCATAGTACCGTATCTCCTACCGTACCTTTCCCACCCCATCTCTTCATGCACCCACTCAAGTAGTCAAACGAATGTTGCCAACTCCAATCGATATTCCTTACCCCCCCCCCCTCCAGTTACCGTAATCGTAACTACCGTACCTTCCTTCCCCTCTCATGCTGCTGTACACATTCTACTAGCTCTTCGAACGTAGTGCCCACTCCGATCGATATTTCTCGTTCCGCGAGTATCGCCTTGACGATTTTCCTGTCCGCACCGTAGCGCTCCTGAACGTACCGTACTCTTGTTTCTGGATTACGGTAGGTTATTGATGGAGTTCCACCTTGTCCTGGTTTTTTTACACTAGCAGTTCACTGAATTTCTTAAGATCTAAAAACAGGTTCAACATTGAATTAGTCATTCTCTTTTGAACCAGCACCGTCCTAACCTTGAGTTCCTCAACGAAGAACTTGAATAAGTCAAGAGGCGTGGATCCTTCCTGATGAAGCATCGGCTCGAATCGAGCATCCGAGGTTACGGTAGAGTAGATGGAGATCCAGAGGGATACGGAAGTCAGTTCTCCTGTAAGAATTTGATCGAATAGTATTTTTTTTTGTTTCCCATCGCCCAATCTTCGATTGGTAACGTCACATAGCACTTTTTTTTAGAATCCACGTGAAACATAACAAAATTGAGCACGGCCATTTGATGTTCCCTAACACCGTGAATCTATGAATTCCTTTATCAAGTATCCCAGCAATCTCACCTCTCTCATGCAGTTCCCTCAGCAGCCCCTCGAATGCCTCCCTCCTCTTCCTCTCCTCTCTCTTCCCTCTTCTCTCTTCCTCCCCCTTCTCCTCCTCCCTTTCCTTCTCCAGTCTTCTGATGTGCTTCTCGAAGACTACGAGGGCATCCATTTTGTCCATGCCTGAAATTTGCAAATACTGATCTTTGATCTCTCGATATGTGAAGGACTGTTTCTCTACAAGTGAGCGACATCGACATGTCTTCATTTAACTTCTGACCTTTGAAATATTTTTTCTAGAGTCTGCATCTGAACAAGGCTGAGAATTGTCTCTTTGAGGTGTCTCATCCTTCGCTCATTCTCTGTTTTCAATCAACAGACCATCACCAAATTCAGGTAACTATCTTTTTTTGCCCTGATTGACCTCGATGTCTACGAGCTGAAGGTCAGGTGATTTCTAATTTTCTTACTTTGTAGTGTTTCATCCGCCGCGAATTCCTTGTTTTCAATCAGCATCCTCTGTGCCTGAGCCCACGTCGTCTTGTAGGTGATCCCACCCATTCTCTCGAGGATGGAGTTCAGCGTCTGAAGCAGAGCATTGATGACTAATTCCGACTTATTTTTTTACGACTTATTACACTCTAGCGTCCGTCAAACCCGCAGAAGTGCATTCGAAATGACGAAAGATCGCGCCTTCATCACGCTACCAAAGGATATTTTCTATTCATTTTCTTAATTTTTAGTTTTTTAATCGCAAGCTCATCAAAGATGACATCAATTATTCAGAAATCTCACTCCTCAAGAGATACTAGTGAAACATACTTGGACATTCCTCAATGCCACTTCTGCTTTCGTCTCTTCTTCTCTCTTCATCACAGCGAGGTGGGCCTCTCTGCAATCAGTGATCCTTGTCTCCTTCTCGCTAGTAAGAACTTGGCGTACCAGCTTCACCGTATCCTCTGGTGCGCGCGCCCAAGTTGGGATCAAGCAAATCTCCAAGTAGCGTACAAGCTTGGGGGCAACTTGGGATTTTGCTTGATCCCAACTTGGGAG
>LS485229.1:141794-210333 GCA_900490705.1 Pristionchus arcanus | reverse complement strand
GTAACACTGCTTACGTATGGTAGAGAATTAGCAAGGGAGCAGATCTATTACGGCGGGTCACATATTAAATAGTTTGCTTATAAAATAGTGCAGTAATATTATTTACATTTGTGTATATCATAAATATGACTATACAACACTTAGATACTTAGAAGATCCATAGGGTAAGGATAGGGTAAGGATAGTAGAGTACAGTGTAGTGTATTCCATATACTGTATGGTACGGTATATATAAATAGGGTTCGAAACGAAGGGGGAACATTTCATAGAAGGAAACTCACTGTGAATCGGAGAGACGACCGCGTCGCGAGAAGGAAAGGAGTAGAAATAAATGGGGAAATGAACGATCACGATAGCTATTGATGAATTTTAATATCTATTTTAAAATGAATTTATCTGTTTAATTTTATTTTTTTTGTAAAATGAGGGGGGCTAATTCATGGTAATGAGGAAATAACAGCAAAAATAACAATCAAAAATCTTACTACCTGCTAAACACTGCTCTGTTTTAGTAACATGGTCCCATGCCGCTAACCTGGGTCCTCCCATGCGTGCGATCGCTCAATTTGGCCGCAGTCTTCATCTGAGGTAATGGTAATTACACAGCATTCTGACCCCCTTTGTTCTCTCCAGAAAGGGGTGAACAATGGGATTAAGATTTGAATTTTCCCGCCTCACCGTAATCGAACTACAAATTGATATTAGAATATGAAATGTTCCTGAAACTTATCCGGATTTCAACCGTTCAGAATGAGAATCAGGATAAGTTTCAGAAATATTTCATATTTCAAGGTTGCAGTTTGACCACAACCCTTTTCTGTCGGTATAGAATGCTGTGATTAGTAGTCCGATTGAGAAGTGAGACCGAAAATGACAGCTTTTTTGTAGTTACACTGTGCGGGAAAATTACGTATTCCCGTTTCTTGACGCTCAATTGCTTGATTTTACCAGACGCCGTCTCATCCCTACCCAATACGTATGGGAAGAAGAGGATTGGGAGAAGTGAGAGAAGAGGAGAAGATATCTCGGAGGATTCAAACAATGCCCTACCCCGCCTTCCTCCCGATTGTGAGACCAGTAGTGATAAACGAAATAATTCAACTTGTATCTACAATGTGACACTTCATCAATGATCCAGTAATTAATGAACATCACGGTAAAGATTTGGCATAGGGTCTCCCATAACAAAGAGTGCACGTCGGCATTTTCAAAAATCCACATCTGCAAATTTTAAATGAAAACTGTGAGAATAATAATATATTTCAAATAATACGAGTTGCACGACTTCGTGTACACAATATTGTCGAATCTTCATATTAATATATAAAACATTCAGTTAGCTGAGCATTTCAAACAGTAATGTGCTATAGCGACGGAAAAATATCATAAATACATTAGAATACGGTATTCGTCAATCGATAATTGGTCTGCGGGTGTTCTACAATCAATCTCTCAGGAATTTTTTGTCTATATTTATCGTTTATTGTAGATAATTCGACTCATCATGATGCAGATGCGAATTATGATTAGTGAATGGGACGAGGAAAGGGATAGTACACACTCGATGTTTGAAGAGGGGGATGGGAGAAGAAGGGGAAGGGATTCTTCTGCTTACACAACCGGAATTCTGGTCGGTCCTTCGAGTAAGGCCAAGATGCGATAGTCCTCGTCTACAATGTGATCAATGATAGTAGGCAACGCTCTTTTGATGTTGAATTGTAGCAACAATAGCCGTACAAGTATTAACTCTCTCCACATTAAAAGATGATGGAAAAGAGTGATGGAAAATGCGGGATCGCTCACCGTTAATTACTCCTTTGCATGGAGTCTTTCCATTTTTCACAGCACAGCTGATGAAATTGCCGCATATTCGTTTAACATTGTCAGTATTCTTCGTAAGGTAGTCGCAGTCCATCGAATGACCGTTTGCTGCAATAAAACGAAAATGATGTTTTTTTTCGGAATTTCTCCTTTATGCTTTCATATAGCATGCTGTAAACTAAAAATTCCAGGTGCGCGCACGTTAAACATACGCCCGTCCCGGAAAATTTTTCTCTTGTTGACTTTCATTTCGCAAAATGATACTTGCGTCGATTATTGATGCTAAAGTGTAGTTAAAACGTATTCAAATGCACTTTCATGAAAATTACAATGGAAAAATGAAAAAAACCGCAAAAAATTGCAGTGCAAAAAATTCGCGGTTTTTTTCGTCGTGGGCCAGTATCCTTTTCTAAGCAAAAGACAGAAACATTAGGGAGTGGTCGAACCAACGACTACTCGAGCTCAATTGAACTGCCTTAGCACTATACCACACTGCCATGTCATCGTCATCTTCCATATCGTGTATTGACTGCGCGGTTCATTTTTGGTGCATTATTTGCATGAGAAAATAAGTGAACCGCCCAGTCATTGCACGAAATGGAAGATGAAGGAGAGAGTGGTAATGTATAGTGGTAATGCAATTCAATTGAGAACTAGGGATGGCTAAACGGAAAACGGAGTAATGCAATCCCCTCCCCTCATTTCATTAATTCCGTAATAGAGAATGGTCTCCTCATTTTCTATGCGGAATGAGAAATCATTCCAGAATTTCTGGAATGATCATTCTTCCGAAATCGCAGAGCGAGGCGCGGTGTGAATCTTTCAAATGAATCTTTCGTTGTTTCGCATAGGTTTCAGCGACTTCACATAAATTTCAGAATTCGAAGATTTTTTGCAAAATTATTTTGTTTAAAGTGAAATAGCAGTTCAATATACTACCCATTATGACTTTCAGTGGCAAAATCAATACAATTTGAATCGAAAAGGCAATTTCATGCGGCCGTCACTTGCCGCGCAGCTGGTGCAGAATTTTTAGCTTACAGCGTGTTATATTTTCATGGAATTTTTTATGAAAATATGTCTTGAGAGCAATTCTAACACTCACAACATCTCACGATGCATCCTTCGATATCATCTCCACTGGGCGTTTTGATCGAAACCTGAAAATATTTTTTTTTGTAAATTGCAAATATAGACCGGCCAATTCGCTAATATACCAGGAAGAAGGAGGAATAGATATGACAAGCGACAAATATTCGATAAAAAAAATTATTGTGAATGATGAGAAATTACGTACTTGTACGTAGTGAGCTTCTTTGAAATCACTCGCGTCCGTGAATGGAATTTTCAGTCCATCGCACACCTATAATACCGATATTTTTTTTCTAACTAAGAGGCGAGCCGATTTTTCCCTCTCAATTACATGAGGATTGTTCGTCCTATTTTGCCCTATGAACTTTCTTGTAAGACGGGAACGTTATCCGTCCAGGCGTGTTTTTAAAAAATCAATTCACAATTGCAAACTCCGCTCTGCTCTAGCCTGAGTGACACTTTCTCTAGTGAGTAGAATAGTGAAGTAGTCTATGAATTAGGAAATGATTCTCCTCATATTGCAATGCTCTCTCGCCTCTCTGACCGGTGATAGAGCACGTGAAATGAAGAGAGTCATTTCCTGGCAAGCCATCCCTGCTATGAATCGAGTGATGAACGAGCTAAAACTGACCCGTTTGATGCGAGCGTCGTACATGGTCGATTCGACTCGGGCATGCGCTTCCACGGCGGCATCACCACATTTGAGGAGGTCAGCGACAGCAAAAGTGCCCGTGCACCCTTGTTTCAAGCAAACCATCTTGCCTCTTGAATGCATTTTATACGTCAGGAGACATTTCCTGCAGGGGTAGTGCTTCTTATCTGCAAAATTTCGGATCAATCGACGTATGTCGTATGTCCACATATCTTTCTTTACTATCGTGACAACATCTATTCAACCGCGCATCGCTAACAAATAATAAGGTATAAGGTACAGGAGGGTGCTGGCTAGGGCTGGAAAGTCAAAAAAAACAAGGGGAAATAAAGAGGCAATTTTCTAACCCTCTCATTCAACTCTAATTCAAGAATGACCCGGTCGCGCTCATCCTTAAATAAGAGGGATTTGCCCGCGTTTTGTGGGGAGAATGATTCGCGCGCCATTGTGAGGGGAAATGAAGTCTTCATTTCGATTCTTCACTTGCCAGCCCTAGTGCTGGCCGAACGTTAGTACCATTTTTCGGCCGCCTATGTGTTATGCATTGTATTATAGATGGAGTGCAATCAAAACTTACCGGTGCAGCAAATCGTCCGCCTTCCTCCCAATGCAGAGCACTTCTTCTTTCCGCATGCCCCACCAGCCTCTTCTCTCAACTCGCACGTGCACTCCAGCAACGGTTGTTCACTGAAAAAGAGAGTGGGAGATCAATGATCACAAACTGTAAGAAAAACGATTTTAGTTGAATTTTGTTACGGTACCTACTCTAGTACAGTATCACTTGAGCAAAGCATCTCAAATTTTTGCTGTTTCGTTAACAAAGCTAATTATGGTCGCCTAGTGAACGAAGTTTCAGCTATGAACATACCGCATTTCTAGTAACGACCGCCAGTGGAAGAATGGAGAGGGAGAAATGAAGGAGTGAGAATGAGAGAATCGATGAAATGCAAAATCTCTAAGCCGATAATGCTCTTCCATTCTCACTGCACTTGCCTCTTCTGGGCGATTGGCTCCGTATTCCATTTGTACCCAATTTAATTTATTCTTCCATCCCTAACGAAAATTCGAGTAAACTACGCTTATTCGAGTACGAAACAGAAATTAAAGGATCGTTCCGGTTCTAGGATCCAGTCGCATAGCGTCTGCCTGTCATTTTGAGCTGTGTAAGAAAAGGTGCAATTCCTTACTGACTGTCGTTGATTGATGGTGAAGTTAAGCAGTATTACAAATTCGACTGTATCATATCTGACTTCGAGAAGGAGATAGGGTGATCACATCACGTGATTGATTGTTGTTTTGGACTCATGCTGGAAATATTGTAAAGAAAAAATGATATTCTTTCGGAAATACCACATCGTTCAGTTCAGTAGTAACGTGATCAAACGTCAATGTCAATTGTATTCATCTCCGAAAAAAAATAAAATAATTAGGCTAGCCCAAATTTTCTCGTTCCGAGCTAGCTCATATTTTCTAGTTTAAAAATTTATGAATTTTCATTTCTTTTTTCGAATTTTCGAATTTTTTTCTTCTATTAAATTTATTTTTTTCACAGAAAGAAATATATAGAAATTCAATTTGAGTTTAATATGATTCTGGATTAGGGTTCGATAAACGAGAACTCGAGAAAAAACGAGAAAAATCATTCCTTCTCGTTTAGAGATTTTGACCGGTTTCTTCTCGAACAAGAATTCTCGAATGAGAAATATTTCTTGGCGAGAATTCTCGCGAAAACCCCCTCTCATTCTTTCTCTGCATATCAATGTGAGTGGTCGGTGAGAAATGAGAATGATAGAATTCTCGGTCATCATCGATTTGTGGAGAATAAGATCAAAGTTATACGTAGCTAACTGGTATCGCTTCGGACTTTGTATTCGAAATGAATTGGTTCGAATCCAGTGCGTGCCTCATCTTTTGCAAATATTGAATCTATTTGTAGTTTTTGCTACCGTTTTGAGAATTCTCGAATGAGAATTATTTCTCGGCGAGAAAATAGTTATTTTCTTTCGAGAAATTTCTCGTTTATCGAACCCTATTCTGGATTAAAAATTCATTGATAAATAAAAATTAATTCAATTAATTTTTTAAAAAGTCAATTTGAGTTTGATACGGTCAGAAATGCATACTGTACTCATCCAGAAATGCATACTGTACTCATCGTTCAATCGATAGTGTCGTGTCGGGTCCATGTCGCTTAGTCGTTTCATCACTTCGTTATTTTGCTTATTTTTAAAACTTTTTTATCGCCTTTTTGCCGCTAGTACATAAGTTATTAATTGCGATCTAGTTGAAACCTACATAAACGGTTTTTACAGCATAATTAGCTCTGTTTTTCGGTATTTAGGATTTGATAATCAGTGACAGCCTAGCTTTCCCCTTTTAGCCATCATTACTCAGCCTTTCGTGTTTTATCTAACGCGTGATCATGAACTAATTAACTGCATGCTCAACCATTAATCACTGAACTCGTGCGATTCTCACGCTTCACCCTTGCTCATTTCAACATTATCCTTTGCGTATTTCACTTAGTGGTCGTATATAAACATATTACCTCAAAATTTTAGGGTACCCATCATGATTGGCCTTCCCCAACTCGCCATCTTCGATGAAGTTCGTCGTATGGACGTGCGACAGGTGAATAACTTTTATTATGAATATTTATGAATAACTAAATTTTTATTCTTTTTTTTCGTTGATTATTAATTTTCAGATCACTTACCAATTTCTCAACCTCGCAATGGTCGTCTCGTCGGCGCTAATGGTGTGGAAGGGTAAGTAATCGAGTTGCTGATTCGAAACTAGTCCTGCAGTCTCGCACTGATCTGCCACCCCTTCGTTTGAAGAAAATACCGTCGAGTGATGGTATCAATATCGAATCTTTCTTAAATGTCACGATAACATTGTGAATCACTAGAGCTATTTAATTCCGACAAGCAATTTTATTTCTTCTTCAAAGTTCTGTTCATATCGTAGAATTGAGGCCTGTTCGTCATTGCTGGCAACGCCTCCCCGATAACTGTCGTTATCTCCGGATCCATGGAGCCCGCCTTCTACAGGTATATTATATATTTATATTTTTTTATTGATTTTATTATTTGTTTATTAGGAGAAAGATTATTTTGATAAAATTTGGTATATTGAGTAGAATGATAATGACTTGGTATTGACGATGAAATATATCATCCCTTGCAGAGGCGACATCCTCATTCTGACTAACGACGATGATGAGCCCGTTCGAGTTGGTGATATCACAGTCTTCCGAATCAAAGGAAGAGAGATTCCCATCGTCCATCGAGTCATCAAGGTACGGTAGACACCGTGGTGCGTTGTCGAGCAATTTTCTCCTCTCCTCATTATACCACATTGACATAGATATGAAAACTCGTTTGCGTATGGATCGGTTGTTTTTGTGTTGTAATGGCATCGAGTCGACTGAGTACGTTCGGAAAGAGATTGTCATAATGATTTTACACGTTTCATGACATTTCTATCCGAGGATTCTTTACTGCTTCACTAATTCGTGTGTGTTGCAGGCACTGGTGGGATTGAAAGGTGACGGCTTGGGGCCATCCGCAAAATGACTCTAGATATCCCTCTAGATATTAGGGCATCCGCAAATAGAGAGTTGTCGCCTGTTAGAAAAGGCGACAGTTCACCAAAACTGATGCGGGCATCCGCAATTATAGATTTGTAACCTTTCCTAGCCCAACATTGGTTGCAGGTTCACGAGAAAGACGCGAACAACACGAAAGTGCTCACCAAGGGAGACAATAATCAGGTGATAATGCGGGTTTAGGAGGAATGGGATCCCTATCAACTTTATGTTTCATCGCGAATGAAAATCGGAATCTTTATCAGTATTACGCAAGTTGGGTGATATATTGTATGCTGTTCTCTTTTGGTCTATCAATTCAATCCTGCCTGTCAGAATGATAATAATTACTAAGAGACTATAAAATTTTTGTGTCTGTCTGTCCGTCCGTGGGTGGGTATGTGGGTATGTATGTATGTATGTATGTCACGCTTCTGAAATTGCTTAAAATCGCCCTTTTCGCTCGTTTCCAAGCCTAACTCCTTCAGCAAAAGACTTATAGTGAAAAATTTTTCCAAAAAAAATCGATAATTGATTTCGTCATCATTATGCAATAATCCGTTTTTCGCGTAGAATTCGGCTCAAACTGAACCAAATCGATCATGTAATGAACCAAAAGGTTTGTGATGAAATTCTCGAAAAAATCAATAACCTATTTCATCATCACTATGCAATATTACGTAATAATGATGCAATAATCCGTTTTTTACGCAGTTTTCGTCGGAAAATTGACCAAATTTATTCAGTGGTGAACCAAATACTTTACGATTACGACTTTTGTCTTTTTCTGACTTTTGTCATAAATCCACCACTATCACACAGTACCACTATCACCGTAAACCAAAGATGTCGACTAGGCCAAACTTAGTTCACTGGGTCATATTTATGACGTTTATTTTAAATCGATGTCCTACGTTTAGCGTAGTTCACTGGGTGAAATGAATGAATTATGTTGTTAATCGATTGTGAGGAAGAAAATGATACTTAAAAATTCGCAAGCGTTTGCAGATGACTGGGATAAAACCTTAATACGCTACCCGGTGATACCTAGCGAACGAGCGAGTGCAGCGCTATTCACCTAAAAATATACTTAAAAATACACTTTCACGCTCACGGAAGGCTCGTGAGAAATAGTGCGTTTGCAAATGACTGGTTAAGCGTTGCGAAGCGCTTGCAGAAGACTGGGATAACCCGGCGACACCTAGCAAACGGAGCGAGCGCAGCGAGCGTAGTTTGCTAGTTTATGGTTAGTGATGTTAATGTTATTTTCGTCAATTGACTTCCTACATTCTTTCCGGAGACCCTTCCTGTTGTGTCTATGTTCTCATTTCACTTTATAAAAAAAATTTGATGAAAAATATTTTATATTTGCAGATTCACGTTGACAGGATGGCGATCGCTCCGACCAAGGAACCGTCTCATTCTGGCCGAGGAATCCAAAAGCTAAGTCCCCTTAGGATACGGCGAGGGTAATGTGCCCCGTCGCGCTTTACTTTCCTTTAGTGCCTCTCATACGAGAGGTATTGACTTTTTTTCAGGAGCAGTACGACTTCGGCACCAACGTGTGCTCGTAGGGATACGGGTGGCTGGGTTTCGCTGGCGGGATGGCTCTTCTCATCTCAAGCTCTTCCATTGCTGAGGATTGAGGGTGAGTGCTGACTTGCGAGTACTTTGCATTCTCTTGGTGTACTATGCCCCCATAGCAGTCGAGGAAATACGGGGCAAATTGCGTTGGAGAGTTCGTTTCCCTATGTGGCATTGAGGCTACGAGATCATTCACCCCTGCTTACTTAGACGACCCGTAAACTACTGGAGTGAAATATCATAAACTCATGTGTGAAATTGGCTAGGATGCGGTTAATCTTTGATCTATCATTCAGGTGGATACGAAATCGACGTGAATATGAGTGGAGATGAAGATGAGGAGAGGCCGCCCCTTCATCAGTTCATCAATAGAAGTGTGATGGTGAGTGGGGGATTTGGGCTGTGGAGATGGGTGGTATGGAAAGGAAGACGACGTTTGATCGATATAGTTGATTTATTTTTGATGAATAATATTGTCCAAATGCTAATGCTTCAAGGTGCCTTTGGGACTTAGACAAATTACTAAAGTGGACATTTTATGGGTTGACTAGTGATTGCGACCGACATTTCCCCTCCGAAAATTTCAGTCAATCCTGTATGCCATTCATCCTCTCTCACACACTCAAGCCATTCCGAAGCTACTCGCAGCACAGGATAAGAACGATACGATGAAGGTACGTAGAGAGGGAGAGGGGGGATGGCAACGGATTGATGTTTCATAGCCTAAACGTGAAGGCGTTTAGTAATATTCCAATTGTTCTTAAAATATAAAATATATTGCCCTAGTTATTTATTTTGAAAACGGTGATAATGAGATTCAACAGCTACTCTAGGTCCGAACGTATTCGTGATTAGTAATAATTTGTGTTTGGTGTTGTACCTATTCTCTCCCAATTTCAGTATCGTATTTCTCGTATTGATAACGTAGTGGGGACAATTCAGCGTCTGTACTCCTTCTGGGTCGAGAAACTGCCTGCCCCTCTCAAGTACGTCGTCCCGTATTACAATGTCATCGCTCTGTCGGGAACTGGAATGCCTAGAAAGGTGAGGAGAGATTACGGTATTAGCATTCTTCGATGGTAAAATAGTGATAGATCCTGTAGCATTTGAGCTGCACTCTTTGTAGAACACTCGATACTTACTGAATATTCAATGTTTTCTCCTTTTTCCCCTCTTTACCAAAAGTATTACAGGAACTCGATCAGTTCAAGGAGGCCGCCAATGTAATGAGGATAGGCGATAAGGTTACTTTAAGTTCATTATTTTAGTTTTTGTAATGTAATTAATATCAAAATAGTAAATATGTGCAGTTCCTGACTCGTGCGCTCGTCTCTCTGGTCGTTGTTCGAGCGAAGATACTCCAGGAAGAGGCGGAGATCGGCATCGGAGTATTCTACGTCAATGTCAGTTTGGGGTTTCACGAAGGGTATGAGATGGGGAGGAAGTTACCTTCGTTGATCTGCGATCGAAAATGTTGAACGAGCATGGCCATCAACAGGAAGTAATCGATATGAGCAGAGAATCGATGGCTTAACTGCTTGAGGGCTCCCATCTGGTATGGAATATGGTTGACGGAATAAGATTTAATGGCTAGCTAAAGGGAGGTCACATAACGGACGTTAGCAGAGAGTGTGCGCAAGGGTGGGGAGTAGGGTGGCGAAAGTGGCACATCGAGGCGCCGGTTTTACAACCTCGCTCGAGCTGACCTCGGGTCGTCGGGTACCCGAAAATTTCGAGCCGAAAACGAGCCCACTGGGGAGCAGCCAGCTATATTGTGAAGAGGGCAATCGGCTCGTTTGACCAACCGTACTGAGGAATAGGGGATGGTTGGGCTGGAGTTGGTTGGCTCATTTTGGTTCCAGAGGGAGCACATTAGTTAATGCTGAATAGAAGTCAACGATAAAATCCAACTATTCTTTTTAGACCTCAATCAATGCGACTCTCTTCAAACGACAAGTGGATGGAGAGCAATGGAGTGAGGCACTCACGACGATTGAGGTACGGTAGGAAGAGGGTACTCTAGACACAAACTAGTGTTGAATATGCGATTTGAGTTCATGCCCTGGTTGTGTCCCGTTTCAATTTACTCTATTATTTTCAACGAAATACTAATTTCTGATGAATAGTGGTTTTGAAATATAACTATATTTCATTCAGTCTACTCTCGACCCGTCTCTTCGTCGTCATCTTCTACACGAATTGCTCTCTCGATTGCTCCAGGCGGGACAATGGCAGAATATCATCGGAGTTGACTTTGCCACCAATACGAATATGGTGAGAATTTAGCATAGCCAGTCAGGTATTTTGAAATGTTGATTAGATATTTGGTTAAATGGTGAACGATTCACCTCGTGGAGTCAGGTTCCAATATCCTTTTGAATGAAGTGGGTGTGCCGGGTGAATGTTGGGATTCCGAGTTCTAGTCTAAAAATAATTATAAAACGTTGAAAGAAATTAGCAATTCAGTTGGTGCGACGTGGTTTCACAAATTCAATTCATTTGTTTCTGTGATGAAGTGACAGCCAATTCAGACAAGAGTTCCTATATAAGATCAAACTGCTTCAAAGTGTATAAATATCCCCTGTTCAGGTTGAATCGATCATCATCAATCACGCTCGTAGCGTCGACGTCGCCAGTGCGAATCCCCATCCATTCGAATTGGTATCCGCATTCCAAGTGTGCAGGAGCAACTACTATCAGGGTGAGTCATTTTGCAATGTGGTCCGCGGGATGACAAAGCGATTGGCAATCAAGGTCTCGTTCCGGATATGTGGGAGTTGTGAAGCACAAAAGACACATACGATTTGTCACTAGTGGAGAGGCAGATGGACAGACTAGACCCGTTTATCAATTGTGTAATTGCAGCGGCCCTCGTGCAGTACGAACTGTCGGTGGGACTGCGGAATGCGCCCATGTCACCGGAGGTACTCATGAGGTGAGAGGGGAGCAGTGTGGTAGAGCACTTACTGAAGGGTATTGATTGTGTCGGCTATGCGTCCCTTTCCTTTCATTCCACCCCATTTTGCCCACTCTACTCGGATCACTTGTCCAAGCTATACCTCGTGTCTGGTAGAAAATGTGTCGCGAACTGACCCAGTATTCGTTTGAAATGTTGTATTCAATAATATGCAGATTCCGCAAATCAAAGTTTGCGCATTCCGCTTCCATGTATTTGGGTCCCACACGAATTTGCCTGGAAATAAAGCGTTTTTTTTGGGTCAATACTCGACTATTTGCTCTGCCTTCTCTATCTTTCCCTATTTCTGAAATTGTGAAAGCCTTTTTTCAGATGAAAACGTGCTCTGACGATGACGTTGACGATGCTCGATCTGATGACACAGCACAAGAGATTCCTCGCATTCCCCCATATTGTGAGTGGCGGGATAGAGGGGGGGGGAATGATTGGAGTGGTGGAACTAGGCGGAGTGAGGATGCAGTGGTTCTAGTAGTTTGCAGTGCTTTGCACCATCAGTCATGTATCCAATCGTCGCGTAGTGTTTAAAAATGACTAGAGAATTTTGGATTCAATGGCATTACTAGTTTACGAAGGCTGGAAATTTGATGATTTCTATTTCTCCACCAGGAACTAATCAATAAATTGTTTTATTTTGCAGGCGGAATTCTCATCGGAAATTAAAATATATTTTAAAATTGTCTGTTTCGTGAATCTTGAAATGTCAGATCTAGGAACCTTGTGGTTTCATAGAATTAGTAAAATGATTTACTAAAATCGTTGCGAGTTATGCTTTGCGATTTGTTGCGATCTCCCGTGCAAAATAGAATCAGTGTTATTTTCCAGTGTTCTGGACGAGGGTCCGTCTGCGGTGATCGAGCATGCCGCCACTGCTGCCATATCGGATAGTTTATCGTTAGTTTATGCGTTAGTTTACAGTTAGTTTATGCCATATCGGTTAGTTTCTCGAATAGGGTCTATTAGCAATGGTGATGCAGCATGAAGTGTGCTGGTGGATTTCTTTTTGAACTGATACATTTTTCGAATTGAAGAAAAGTAATCTTTCAGATCGACGTGAGCTGTGAGGAGGTGATTCCCGCGTGGGTGGGCGCCAATCGAAGACTCGCCCATAGGAAGGAAAAGAAGTGAGTGAAGGGGAAGGTTTTTGAATTTGCAATTGGATTTCCGTTCATCATCCCTGTATGAAACTCATTCGGGGTTCGCATTCGCACCGCCCCCTCTCTTTTCTCTCATTTTTGCCGGTGTTAAGCGTAGTCCGCATTGTACAGAGATGTGTGATAACGTTTATCGAATCTACTTGTTTTTCTTCTTAATGCTCTTTTCCGTCTGCTCCTCATTGAGTGACTTGACCTTCTCCAGTGTATCGTCCTCATCCGATCGAGACTAAAAGAGAGTACGGTAGATTAGTGATTATGCTCGATTACCGTACCTGATAATGGCCATTGAGGATTTTATCTTTCTTCTCCTTTTCCATTGCTTCCTTCTTTTTCTGGATCTCAGATTTAGTCGGTTCTTTCACCTCAAATCAGTCGATAATTAACTGAATTACCGTATTCCTTCGATCAACCTCTGGATATGGTTTATTCTTATTGAATTCATCATCTGCAGCCTTTGGAGTTTCTTCCTTCTTCTCTTCGCTCTTCTTCTCCTCCTATAATGGATACCATAGTCTGAGTATACGGTATCTACCGTACCTTGGGAGTTCCTCCACCCTTCGCTTCTTCCTTCTTCTCATCAGACTTCCCTGTTGCTCCAGCTCCATCTTCTTTCTTCTCCTCTTTCTTCTCTTCTGGTTTATCCTTCGAATCATTAGCTGGAGGTGCTGGCTCCTCAAGAGATCAAAGATCACTACCGTACCCTTCACTCATCTCACTTTGGAATCAGTAGCAAGGACGGCAGTCTTGACCATCGACTTGGGATTGTCTCCATTGACTGCTGCTGCATTAGCTGCAGCTGGAGAGGCTGTGGTCGCAGGGGGCGGAGACTGAAGGGAGAGAGATCAAGGGGAGGGGAGGAGGAGGAAAGATACCTTCTTCTTTGAACAAGAGATTGATATAAAGATGATTGAAATGACGAATTGGATGAGAACAGTAAAGGTTATTAGTATAGAAGTGGTCATCGTGAAAGAGAGAGACGACCAATCTCTATGGGAGAAATAAGAAAGAGTGGAAAGTGAAAATGAAGAATGGACAGGGTCTGAGAAAATAAGAAATATATTTTGCATACAATATTTTTACGATTTCTAATTGCTCTCATTAACATTGGATATTTGCAGCTGTGTAGGAATAATTTGAGCACTTCTAGCCCCTTACTAAAACAATCAAGCATAATGTTTCCCTTGCAGTGAACACTGGTCGATCGTGCGTGCTCTCGTGAAAGAGTGTATGGTCGAAGGATGAAAGATGTCTTCGTGCTTCCCTTCGTGCATTCCTCTCCCATGATATCCCCCTTCCCTACTGGCTGCACACCAAATACAATGTGAGTCGAGAGCTCTTGTAGCATTAGGGTTGCACGGGGTTTATGAAGACCGATAGGTTGTTGATTCAACATTGTGAAAATATGAGTTCAATATTATGATTTATTCAATTTCCATCGGAAAGGTGAGAAAATAAAATTCAGAAGAGCAACGTCGGCGGTTACTGTCGTCTCCTGATTGACTACGGAAGAACGGAAGCTGTGGACACGGCACTCGCCGTGCTCTACGACTGCTATAAGAGAGGAGCCGATTCCATTATTGATGTGAGTAGGGAGTGGGGTACGGTAGGATACGGTTGGATGGTGAATCTGTGAAGGATGGTGGGAAGAATTGCTGATTTCATGTTACTTGGGTAAGTCGAATACACATGGGGTTGGTAAGAGATGATCCTGCCGGGCTATCCGAAAATAATAATATCCAATCAGGCGGATTTTCGCACTCTCCTTCCCCACATTGTGACTGAGGAAGTGATGGAAGCAACGAAGAAGGAGAAATCGACCGAGACGAGAATGGTTAGATATTTTTTTATAACTTAAATATGTTTCAGGCTATGGCGAGAGATGTAATGTAGAAAAATGCATCGCATCATATTGTACTCGTAGCTTTGGTGGTCCTGAGATTGGTGAAAGGCAATAAAAAATGAGAATAATAATTTCATTCTGCTTGGGTACTCAAAACCAATAACATGATTTATGTAATTGCAGTTATTGGACAAGCTTGATTCGATGGTTCGTCTTCATCAACAGCGAGCGACTTCCTTCGCCAAGTTCACTTGAAGAATCGATTAACCATATTATCGATTGATTATTTCCAAAACTAGTTCCTTTCCTCGTATGCAACTGATTATTAGTTTGATTATTGATTGTTTATCTTCATAAATTGTCCTTTCCACGTGTCCAGTTGATCAATTATCGAATATTTCCATTTTTTTGAGTTACCGGGTTTTCCATACCGATTGTTGTTAGATTCTGTTCCCAATTGTTCCGCCAATCTCTCATTGTTTCAATCGATATTATATCGTTTAAGTTATAAGTTGACGCTATAAAACAATTATCTGAACCAGTGGACAAGGCAATAGAAAGAAAGGTTATTACCCACTGAAGAGTATCTACAATAGAAATGAATTCGGAGCAAGTGAACAACAGTACCACCTTTAATTATGAAAATAAATTACCAGAGGGTTCATAGTAAGATCAGAAGTTCATGAAGGCTGGAGTCTTCCAGGATCCGTGGATGAACAGATCGGATTCCCAGATACCCCTCCCACTTTTTATATAATTTTCAATATCAGAATCGGGCTCTTTCCCGTTCTGTTGAATCCTGTGAAAATTGTCCCGTTTCCCTACCTAACAGCAGCTTTTTGCCGCCCTAGTACATATCGAGTTCACTTTTTCTGGATACTTATTGGTATATTCTTTTAATTAAATAATATCAGATGCGTCGCTCAACTCGTATTAAAACGGAGGCGATTGAAGAGCCGAAAGAGACGGTGACTCCAAAGAGAAAGAAGAAGAGTGGTGAGTGTGGAGGAATTAGCTTGTTGAAGTGGTTATTATCGTAAATTGTGTTCATCATTTTCAAAGTAGTATGAGTGAAACCAGACTTATCCTGGGTGCTTATTCAAATGGAATTGAAGTATTTCTAATTGTAGATGAGGAACCAGTGGACGAGCCGAAAGAGACTGCAACTTCTAAGAGAAAAAAGAAGAGTGGTGAGTGAATGAGCTGCCTTTTCCTATATTTTTTTTAACTACGTCGTCGCTTCTCTTAAGAATGTGGATGAAACCGTACTTTGAAACTTTGGTTAAGTATTTCTAATTGTAGATGAGGAACCAGTGGAAGAGTCGAAAGAGACGGTCACTCCAAAGAAAAAGAAGAAGAATGGTGAGTTGTTTAACTACCTTCCTCGAATGATTTTTATCAAAAACTGTATCGAGCTCCTAATAAATAGTGGTGGTAAAACTTGTTACTTCTTGGTTGTTTCCTCAAATTGAAATGGTTATATTTCTCATTGAAGATGAGAAACCAGTAGAAGAACCGAAAGAGGCGATCACTCCAAAGAAAAAAAAAGAAGAATGGTGAGTGGATTAATTACCTTCTACGATTGGTTCTTATCAAAAACTGTATCGAACTCCTAATAAATAGTGGTGGTAAAACTTGTATCTTCTTGGTTGTTGCCTCAAATCGAAATGGTTAGATTTCTCATTGAAGATGAGGAACCAGTAGAAGAACCGAAAGAAGCGATCACTCCAAAGAAAAAAGAAGAAGAATGGTTAGTGTGGATGAATTTTCTTGTACGATTTGTTTTCAAAAACTACATTGGTCTTTTGACAAATAGTGGAGGTGAAACCTGACTTATCCTTGCTGTTGCCTCAAATTGAAATGGAAGTATTTCTTATTGTAGACGAGGAACCGGGAACGAGCAAGTCAACGGCCAAGAAACCACGAAATGTCAAAGAGGTCAGATCTATTTTATTATCGTAGTTTGCACTGATGTTCCGCACTCAGAAAATCAAGCGGAGATATAGTCCAGCAGTGGTAGATTGTCGGTATTGTGACGATATTTTAGCAATAATTAACCTTTTCGTTTCAGGAGCCAGCGGAAGAGACGACTCGTACGGATCAGAAGAAGCGAAAGGGTCGACCATCGACTGGAAATGAGAAGAAGAAGATTGGACTGCCAATCAATGATGCACAGGATAAAAAGAATCTGGCTGAATTCAAAAGGGCAAAGGTGAGAGGGGTCACGAGTAAGATTTTTTAAAGGCGTTGTGGCGATTCATTAGTTGAACAGGTTTTATTTCATTTGAGTAGTATCTGTGAAGCACAGTTGTTGCTGATTGTAAATGACTAATTTTGAGAAAAGGGAAAATTCAAAAGTGATTGCAGGCTCCGAAGGACATCCTGACAGTGTACTTGACGGAGCAAGAACTGCTCAAGTTCTTCGCAGGTCAGATTGATCTTTGATCTTTTAGTGGCTGTAGAAACGCGATACTAGCAACTTCAATTTGATCTAGTAATGATATGATGATGCAGCGCAAACGCATTGGGTGGTGAGACAAGATGAGTTTTTCAACTGGGTGCAGCTTGGCACTGTAGGACAATGAAGGGGATGTTTTATCAGGAAACAAGGAAAATGCGCGCACACACTGATCATAAAACAGCGCTCTCAAAATTGAGAGACTTACAACAATTGCAGCGAACAACGTGATCGCTGTCCCGGCCGCAAGAGTACATTTACTTCCCATACTGGAATGGCATATCATATCGAGAGGTCAGCAGATGTTAGATATTATTTTTGTATCAAAGATAGACTCATAATTATTGCTGGGAACCGAAAGAAGGGATCATTATTATTGCCGAAATTTTTCGATGGAGATGAGTGAAGGGGAACTAGGAAGGGCGCTGTTTCAGGTAGAATGTAAGAGGGATTGAGGAGTAACATGCTAATCACTTGTTCTTCTAGGATGATATCGACCTAACTTCTTCTTTCATTAAGGAAAATAAAACCCGAGTGTTTACAGAATCCCGGTAGAAGAAGAACTAAGGAGGTCACTGTTTCACGAAGGGTAAAAGAGTGTTTGAGGGAGAGGTGCTCAATAATTTCGAGTTCTAGCGTATAAATGAAGATATATACGCTCTAAATATCCTGAATCATGGAGCTAAACAAAGTATTCATATTTCAGATGCAAGGAGAGCGTGATCAATTGGGAGGCAGTGCATGATACACTCGAGTACGCCGATCTACAGGTACCGTGGATTACGGTAGGAGTAGTCAATTGATTATGGATAGAAAGGGAATAGTAAGACGTACATTGAACCATAGACATGTTATGTTTTCCGAATCTTATTTCGACACTGTAACAATTACATTTAGATTGGTGTGGTTGTGTTTCACCGAATTGGGTAATTGATTGCGTTTGGAGAGATCGTTGATGTGACGAACGTCTCGATCAGTATTAAACAGTTTCTCCTATTTCAGACTCGTCCATGGAAGTGGGTGAATGCGAAGAAGGAAGCGCCTGGTGGTGTACATAGGTAAGGCGAGAGGGACACGGTGAAAATCATTGTTGCCATTCTTGCCACCATGAGTGCTGCCGTTTCGTGGTTGAGTCATATAATCGTTAAACTATATGTTTTGATTCGGATCGGGTATCTACTAGTAAATATAATATTCAGTTCGGTGGAATGCGTTCGTTTCGCGGATTGCGGTGCGGGTCCATTCTCAACGGCTGACGAGCTGATGAAGCATCTCAATCAGTGCTGCGTCCCCACGTACAATCAGTTCACAGTGCGTCAGTTCTTTCTTTCCATGTTGTTTGAGGCATCCTTCAATCCGTCTAGTAATGTGCGAGCTGGTTCTGATGTTGAGAAGATATTGTGCAGTACAACAACCAAAATAAGTGTAAAAAATACGTCCGTTAAGAGGGGGCTTCGTTGTAATTTCTTATTGGCCGGTGTAAAGTGAGAATAACTTTGATCCTTGATCTTTCTTGATTTCGGGGCAACTTCCACGAGGGTACATGAATGGACTATTGTTTCAGTTTGATAATTTCTTGCTTGTTACTTTAGTTTCCCCTGATTGTGTAGCTTAAATGTGCCGTGTATATATGCTGGGACGTAGCCACGAGATTGATTAAAACATAGCATTTTCGTAAGCACTATTATGAAATATTCTGTGGCAGATTCCTCGGTGATGCTCGACATGATGGTCTCAAGCTTCAGCGTATCATCGTGTTTCTTCTTATCAGATATGCTTTTATTACTTGTGTTTTCCTTTGGGTAGCAAGGGGGGAGCATCCTTACTTAGAAACGGGCTCTGTATAAAAACTGAACGGCATTAGAATGAGAAGTAGTGGAGTTTTGGGTATATCGGAATTGTGTGAATTCAGTTAGGCAAAAGAGCGTGAAGCTTTGTGGTTAAATTTGCAGGGCCTGACGTCCGTGACGTCAGTTTCTCGCCACCCCGACAGTGTCTGGTCGTTTCATTGTTCCTGTTTGTCGACTGGAAAAGGACCGTTTCATTGATCAAGAAATAACGGTCGGTTATGTATAATTAATTAGCGTGCCTTAGCTTGACCATTAGAGAATATCTAGTAGATTCGTAGTAATTGTTTTCAAAAAATCGATACTTTATTTCGTCATCATAATTGTGTATTTATCACCGAAAACTAGCACAACACATTACGTAATGAATTATCTGTGAATAGAATAGTCGATCAATCAGGAAATTTTGGTGAGATCTGCGAAAAAAATACGAGAAGAAATGGGGTTGTTCACGGAAAAAACGATCAAATACTACACCAACGGAGTGAAGAGTAGAGACCGCCTATCGAATATATTCGATATTCGAATGACGAGGAAACATTCGAATGGATATTCGAATGATCATTCGATAGAGCAAACAAATATTGAAGATTTTGCCGATCCATTCGAGAAAGTGAAGAAGAAATGATATTCGAATGATGAGACGAGAGAGATAAATAACCATTCGAATGACAAAGGATATTTGTTTGTCTCATTCGAATGCTCATTTAAATATTCCTTTCGGCATTCGACAGGCGGTCTCTAGTGGACAGTCATCGACTACAGTTCGGGAAAGGGATGGGTGGGAGATGAATTGTCATTCTTAGACTGGACAAATAACGAGGGAGATGGAGAAACGAATCAAATCATTGGGAAATCTCATTGGAGTGAGAGGTGCATCTATCGATAATTGTCTTCAATTACAGCTGTGGCAGCTGCTGTGGATGTGCATCGTAGTGGACTCTCATCGCATCGTACTCTTGCTCTGCAAAGAGGTTAGTGATTAGCGCAATACTGAACGATTTTTTTTCATGATGAGAGAATTATTGCTGTGCAAAAGATGATGCAAAAGATACTCGGAAAAGAAGGGGTCTCTCACTGTCGATTTCGCCCAAGCACTGCGTATATCCATTCATCGTGGTGCACTGGACAGTCGACGGGGTTGTCAGTCGAAGATTATTGTAGCGAAGGAGCGAATCCTTGTCCAGATTATGCCCGGCAGCTGCAATCACGGCGATTACCGAAAGCCCAGCGCTACTACAAATTCGGCACCAGTTGTCTCACATTTCAATAACTAGATTCCTCAGTAATAGAATATCGTAGTGTATGTCTGTTCGTCTGTTTGCCAATCACGCTTTTTTCAAATGCCTATATCCTTTACCAATAGAGTCGTAGCAAAAAAAATTTTTCAAATCGATTATAAATTTCGTGAAAATCCGTTTTTTGCGTTTTTTCACCGGAACTCAACCAAATCGATCGTACTTTTTCCACCAAACGACTCGTAATCAAAAGTTTCACAAAATAGATCATCAATTTCGTCATCACAATGTAATCTTACGTTATGATGATGCAATAACGTATTTCGAGCCGCTTTTGCCTGAAACTCAACCAAACTCAGGACATTTGACTTGTGAATATCATCAATCGACACCGTAACCAGACGGTATCCGAAAAAGATAGAACGGGGCTTCGCCAACTTTTTTGGGTCGCTTGAGATCTCACGAGCCTTTCGTAGTAAACATTATGCTTTCCTTTACAACAAATTACTTTTTTTTTTTAAAATTCCGTGCAAATTGTTTTTTTCCCCAAAATTCCATGTAAATATTTAAATTATATTTTTATTTCCTTATGAGCATTAAAGGCAAAATGTGATAATTAAATGTAATGATAATATTTCACTCACTGCATGAAATGATTCCTCCATTTGGCTTCTTCTCCGACGGGAGGTTCACAGACTTCTTAAATTAAACTGAATAACGAGATCAACTGCCTTTCAAATACTGAACGCGTTATTTGTTTGAATGTGTCTATTTCGAGCTAGCTGGTGCATACGTGCGGTCGCATCGACAGTTTTTTTTACATGTTTTGAATAATAACTATTTTAAGCGTATGGTACTATAATGTGATTTAGATAGGATAAATTACATACTTTCACTGCATGTAGTACTTGGAAGTCGGTGTCGGCTGTCGGTGTGATTCCCAGACTGTTGCAGATCTGCAACGATTGCAGAATATGTATTTATATTATTAATAAGTTTTTTTTCAACTGGGTTACCGCCCAAAACTTCACCACGAACTCTCAATCAATAAAAGGAGATGTGAGTAATAATGGAGTAACCTCCGAGCTAATGCTCTATTCTACCATTGATGTATCATACCAATAAAATGATTTACGAAACATAACAAACCTTCTGGATGAATCCTTCGTACTCATCCACCAACCCTTGAACATATTTCTTGATATCAGCATCCCCGTGGTCGAGTGCAAGCTGTACGGGAATGATCGCCGATGTCGATTTCTGTCGAGGGCAGAGAATCTCATTCCTTCTCGCAAGCTTGTAAGTCAGCAAGCATGTCTTGCATGGGAAGTGCGGTGGGCCTCAAAATTTAGAATTTACAGTCGTAATAACTTTTCTATATTTGGCAGTAATTTTATCTATTTTGGGGAGAGATATTTCATTTCCTTTCGAGAATAATAAATTGTGAGCCGATAGGTGAGTGGCGCATTATGCGGTGAAGAAAAAGGGAATGCAATCAAATCTTACAGTGATCGCATGCAATGTAAGTGTCCTCCTTTTTGCTGAAAGCCGCACACTTATTCTTGCGGCAGGGTGCCGCACCGGCAGACTGCCTGCCGTGCAGGCTACACTCCTTCGTGCTGATGAGCCTGAAAAGGTGTTGGAGATCGAAGATCAAAGATCACGGTGCTCTACTCTCCTTTTCACATGAAACCCCGTCCACTCGATAGTTCAAAGATCACCAAGCACCGCCCCACTCGAAAGATCAAAGATCAAATATGACAATGCCCTCGTTGTACGTGAATCGCTGTGCATGAAGCCCCGTCCACTCGAAAGATCAAAGACCAAAGATCACAATGATTCGCCCTCGCTGTGCATGAAGCCCCGTCCACTCGAAAGATCAAAGACCAAAGATCACAATGATTCGCCCTCGCTGTGCATGAAGCCCCGTCCACTCGAAAGATCAAAGACCAAAGATCACAATGATTCGCCCTCGCTGTGCATGAAGCCCCGTCCACTCGAAAGATCAAAGACCAAAGATCACAATGATTCGCCCTCGCTGTGCATGAAGCCCCGTCCACTCGAAAGATCAAAGACCAAAGATCACAATGATTCGCCCTCGCTGTGCATGAAGCCCCGTCCACTCGAAAGATCAAAGACCAAAGATCACAATGATTCGCCCTCGCTGTGCATGAAGCCCCGTCCACTCGAAAGATCAAAGACCAAAGATCACAATGATTCGCCCTCGCTGTGCATGAAGCCCCGTCCACTCGAAAGATCAAAGACCAAAGATCACAATGATTCGCCCTCGCTGTGCATGAAGCCCCGTCCACTCGAAAGATCAAAGACCAAAGATCACAATGATTCGCCCTCGCTGTGCATGAAGCCCCGTCCACTCGAAAGATCAAAGACCAAAGATCACAATGATTCGCCCTCGCTGTGCATGAAGCCCCGTCCACTCGAAAGATCAAAGACCAAAGATCACAATGATTCGCCCTCGCTGTGCATGAAGCCCCGTCCACTCGAAAGATCAAAGACCAAAGATCACAATGATTCGCCCTCGCTGTGCATGAAGCCCCGTCCACTCGAAAGATCAAAGACCAAAGATCACAATGATTCGCCCTCGCTGTGCATGAAGCCCCGTCCACTCGAAAGATCAAAGACCAAAGATCACAATGATTCGCCCTCGCTGTGCATGAAGCCCCGTCCACTCGAAAGATCAAAGACCAAAGATCACAATGATTCGCCCTCGCTGTGCATGAAGCCCCGTCCACTCGAAAGATCAAAGACCAAAGATCACAATGATTCGCCCTCGCTGTGCATGAAGCCCCGTCCACTCGAAAGATCAAAGACCAAAGATCACAATGATTCGCCCTCGCTGTGCATGAAGCCCCGTCCACTCGAAAGATCAAAGACCAAAGATCACAATGATTCGCCCTCGCTGTGCATGAAGCCCCGTCCACTCGAAAGATCAAAGACCAAAGATCACAATGATTCGCCCTCGCTGTGCATGAAGCCCCGTCCACTCGAAAGATCAAAGACCAAAGATCACAATGATTCGCCCTCGCTGTGCATGAAGCCCCGTCCACTCGAAAGATCAAAGACCAAAGATCACAATGATTCGCCCTCGCTGTGCATGAAGCCCCGTCCACTCGAAAGATCAAAGACCAAAGATCACAATGATCCGCCCTCGTTGTACGTGAAGCCCCGCCCACTCGAAAGATCAAAGACTAAAAATCACAATGATCCGCCCTCGTTGTACGTGGAGTATTGTCCCAATCATCCCATCAGTTTGCTACTGCTTACCGACGCTTGCGCCTGCTGCTGCACGCCAACAGCGTCATGGCGACCACGAGCGCGCACAGGCCGACGTGCATGACGAGGAATGCAGCCTCTGCCAACGAGCAGCCAGCGGCCGACGATGGCTGAAGAGTAGAGAGTTTTCCTAGGGAGATCATAGATCTGACTATAGATTTCAAACTAAGGATATTAAACTTTTGCAGAGATCAAAGATCAGACTACGGAGATCTGGCTACAGACTATTGATTTCAAACTAAGGATATTAAACTTTTGCAGAGATCAAAGATCAGACTACGGAGATCTGGCTACAGATTACAGAGTTCAAACTGAGGATATCAAAATATAGATTGCAGAGATCCAAGATCAGACTACGGAGATCAGGCTACAGAATACAGAGATCAGCTTACTAAGATAAGAATACAAAGAGTCGACTACATACTACAGAGATCAAAGATCACACTACAAAGATCGTATCTTCATTTGACGCGCTCTCTCGCCACTCTGACCGGTGAGAGAGTACGAGTAATGAAAAGACGGACGGATTTTTCATCCTGACAGCCCTACTACAGACGTTCGCGTTTCGATGCTGTACCGATCATACCACAAAGATCAGGGTACAAACTACAACGATCAGATAAAGACAAGCACCGCAGGATCGCTTACTAGGGGGGACGGTGCTGCTGCCGCAGTGGTCGTCAGCGAAGCCAGCAGGAGAGTGGTCACCATTGCCGCTCCTTTCCTGAAATTGTTAGCTCTGAGCAAGGGTTACGGTATCGGGCAAGATAATGCCCTCCATGATCCGTGCAGTGGAACTCCCAGAAAAAGAGCACTGAAATACGGAGAAAAAACTTCTACTGTTAATTACCAGATATAAAAACGGGTTGATCCCTAGAATGAGTCTCTAGCATGTCTAGGATTGGATTTATGAAAATACGACCTCGAATTATATTTAATTTATGATAGAAATGGCTGAAATTTTGGCAATATAGTCTAGTCGTCATTCCGATCCGATCTCTACAGGTTGGAAAATTCTCTGTTTATTCCTCGAAAAGTTAACATTTACTAATACTGTCAATTATGAAAAATATGAATATCAATAGTCAACATCGAATTCTGTGATAACCGTGTTTTCGCAAAATTATCTTGATCAACGCGAAAAAAACACTGATATCGACGTGACGCCGTATGGAGCCAAATTCATATTTATTTTCAAAATTGCACATAAATTGAAATCTTTTGTCTCTTCAGCCGTCGCGAACCCGACTAGAACCCGCACTTACTAATCCCGAGATGAAACTTCGGAGACCAAAATACAGACTGCAGAGATCAAAGATCAGAGATCTTAATGCACAGATCTTCGGTGAAATTAGCGACTATTTCCCTCCCTTTTTATCGATTTTACTACAACTTTCACGTGCAATCGATCGATGATGTTGCAAATCTACCTTCCTTTTCAGGCTACAGTATTTTACTCTACATCAAGCGGAACTAAACTAAAATTCTACGTTCTACGTTCTACGATCTACGATTCTACGATTCTACGGTTCTACGGTTCTACGGTTATTAGCAATTCATACACATACACCTTCCTTTTTATATGATTCATATACATATTTATCTTATCAAATAAATGGGCGAGTACATACAGCCAGCAGCTCGGAGCTGGCAAGATACAATTCAATCGTAGAACGACAATGGCAGTGTCGTTTAGAGTTCGAAATACGGGTAATCGTCTCTTCATTTCACACACACTCTCTCGCCTCTCTGACCGGTGAGAGAGTGTGTGAAATTAAGAGACGATTACCCGTATTTCGAACTCTAGTGTCGTTGTCGCCGTGGAGATCGTCGACTCAAATGGACATGACGAAAGAAGAAAATGGGTAGAGGATAGATTTATAAAGAAGACAGCCATGTGAGGGAATACAAGAAAAAAGTAAGATGAGAAGAAAAGAGAGACAATGTGAACAGAAGAAGAGTTTACGAGTTGCACGGAAAAGTCTTAGATCACAGAGAAGAGCATGAGTAACTGATGATTGGGGCAAACAATGAAAGAATAATAGACATGACACAACAACCCCTAAAGGCTCAAGTGAATACTTTTTACATGATGATTCATAGAAAACGAAGGGGTTTTGCGGTGATGTGATAACAAAATAGGCAATGAGTAATGCGAGAGGAAATCAGTGTGTATGTGTGTGTGTGTGTGTTGATCGAGCACTTGCACATGTGGCTCTTGGGTTCACTGCAGAGTACACTGACTCGTAGATCATACTCTTTATTACAAAGGGAAATATGAGGCCGTTTGCGAGAGAGTCGGGCAAGAGTTGGCACAGGTCAAAAATGTCGGTCTCTGAAAATTTGCGCTTTGGGGTTGTTGAGGGTCCTGATGACGATGGGCATATTCGTTTTTGCCACCGATGCTTCGTTAGCTCCAGACAACATCACGTCGAAATCGAATATTGGCCTTTATTTCGATTCCTAGTTAAGAGCCCGTTTGCGAAAGAGTCGGACAATGAAGTTAAACTTTATAGGTTTTCCATATCCATCCAGAATGTTAATCCTAATCGTATCAATAATTTCCTTATTGATGGGCAAGTGCTGAATAGGATTGAAAACTGTAGAAATTGTTGACAATTGGTCCGACGTGGGAATAATGCGAAGAAGTTGAGATTTGCAATTTCCAACTATTGAAGGCTGAATGCAGTCCGCGTATACAAAGATTCGTATTCTTCTATTTTTCTACAATTTTTGCTGACGTGTTCTTCTCATCTTTCGTCAAAAATAGTGATCCCAAGGAGAAATACTGGTCCCATTGAGAAATACTGGTCCCTTAGATATACTGGTCCGCGAAATACTGGTCCCTTCGAAATTTACTGGTCCCAAATTTACAGAATATTTATGCTGGTCCCTACATAAATATACTGGTCCCAGGTTTTAGAGATTTACTGGTCCGAGGTTTAGTTAAACAATATACTGGTCCCAGTGTTGAGAATCCTCGACAGGTACTAATATGACACAGTCCAACGCTGAAGTATGCACAAAACACCTCCCTAAGCTGCGCGTGAGCCTAAGCCTAAGCGACTTAAGCATTTTTTTTTTGAAACATCGCCGGGATGTTCTTCAGCACGCTTCCCCAAGGTGAATCTGAGGCGGTTTCTCGCGCAATTCACATGTCATGGTCATCTTCATTCGTCTTAAAAACCGCTTAGGCCCGCTTAGGATTAGGTAAAGAGGCCGGCTTAGGGAGGCGTTGATATTTTTTATATATCACAGCTCTTCTGAGATATCGCAGATACCCCTTGACAAACTTTTCAAAGTGCTTCGATTTGGCTCAAATTTTCAGGGTTCATTCATCCATGTACCAAGAATGTTCGGCTAACTGGATTAGGTCGTAAACTCATTCATGCCCGAAAACCGGCTGCGGAGCGGTCGGAATTTCGAAAAATCATAACTTCCTTCAAAGTTGAGATAGAAACTTTTTGAAAAGCGGAAAATATTCGTCATGAAGAGCTGAACAAACTCACTTTTCATCGCAAAATGATTAATTAATTTTTAAGTGATGAAAAGTTCGAAAAATGGTTTTTTCGACCATAAAATCGTCAATTTCTCAAAAAAAGTTCATTATGCCAGATGAGATAAGGCCAGATTCGGAATCTACGTGAAATTTTAGTATAGACGTGAAAAAATTGTAAAAATCGAAGAATATATTTTTGAGCTATAACGCCCTAAAGTTGGCGGATATAGTGTTTTTGGCCATTTTTTGAGTACATCGCTCCACATAATTAATCATAACTCGCTTCAAAATAAAGATTTTCTCTCGTTCTAAGTTGCAACGGATAGAGGGAAGATTGGTCAACGTTTCGCAAGCGAAAACTCATTCCTGGTTAATGTGCTCATGCGGAGCAGTCGGTCGACCGAAAAAATACTGTAACTACAGGGGTACCGATTTCTCCAAAATTTTTTTTTGATTTTTATAAAGTATCTATATTTGCCTCAAAAATCACCAAAGGGCAGAAAAATCAGAGGTGGAGGAATAGAAAAGATCTCGCTTTCGTCTATAGGCTCGAGGACAAAGTTCATAAAGAATAGCTTTTGACGTTCCTTTTTTGGCTCCTTTTCCAAATACGTTCAAGTTTATTGGAAATGATCATAACAATGAATTAAAGATATTTTCCACACTTTGGATGGCCTTAATTTGAAAAAAGTGTGACTTTACTCTTCCTTTTTTCTTCATTTTCATGGTACTCTGAACTGGAGCACTTAATGTTTTTATGTGATTCTAAAGTTGCCCAATGGTCAATTTTTAGTGTAAAATTCGAAAACCGACACTAGAAAGACATATCTTAAAAACCCACCCTTGCGTAGATTCACACCCCTCTTAGCTAGGAGTTTTGTACGAAGAACTCATGAAGATGGCTGAAAAGCTACGCATGCGATAGTGAATATAATAGAACTCGACGAATTAAACATTTTTTTGTGGAGAAAGTGAAAAGCTATCTCTCCATGGAAGAGAAAAAGCCCTCTTTAAAGCCACCATGAAAATGAAGAAAAAAGGAAGAGTAAAGTCACACTTTTTTCAAATTAAGGCCATCCAAAGTGTGGAAAATATCTTTAATTCATTGTTATGATCATTTCCAATAAACTTGAACGTATTTGGAAAAGGAGCCAAAAAAGGAACGTCAAAAGCTATTCTTTATGAACTTTGTCCTCGAGCCTATAGACGAAAGCGAGATCTTTTCTATTCCTCCACCTCTGATTTTTCTGCCCTTTGGTGATTTTTGAGGCAAATATAGATACTTTATAAAAATCAAAAAAAATTTTTGGAGAAATCGGTACCCCTGTAGTTACAGTATTTTTTCGGTCGACCGACTGCTCCGCATGAGCACATTAACCAGGAATGAGTTTTCGCTTGCGAAACGTTGACCAATCTTCCCTCTATCCGTTGCAACTTAGAACGAGAGAAAATCTTTATTTTGAAGCGAGTTATGATTAATTATGTGGAGCGATGTACTCAAAAAATGGCCAAAAACACTATATCCGCCAACTTTAGGGCGTTATAGCTCAAAAATATATTCTTCGATTTTTACAATTTTTTCACGTCTATACTAAAATTTCACGTAGATTCCGAATCTGGCCTTATCTCATCTGGCATAATGAACTTTTTTTGAGAAATTGACGATTTTATGGTCGAAAAAACCATTTTTCGAACTTTTCATCACTTAAAAATTAATTAATCATTTTGCGATGAAAAGTGAGTTTGTTCAGCTCTTCATGACGAATATTTTCCGCTTTTCAAAAAGTTTCTATCTCAACTTTGAAGGAAGTTATGATTTTTCGAAATTCCGACCGCTCCGCAGCCGGTTTTCGGGCATGAATGAGTTTACGACCTAATCCAGTTAGCCGAACATTCTTGGTACATGGATGAATGAACCCTGAAAATTTGAGCCAAATCGAAGCACTTTGAAAAGTTTGTCAAGGGGGGTCCGCAGTTCATACATTCTCTCAGAAGAGCTGTGTTGAGTCATTGGTTAACGAGATACTGCTCAAAATGTAAGAAATATCATGATCTTTGACCTACCGTATCTGTTGAAGCATGCATTTGCAAACAATTTTATATTGTCTATCGTGTTAGGCACCTCGAAGACTACTGAAAACCACTCTTATCTCGGTTGTCAATTTTTACCCTGTACGTAGCCCCACTAGACATTGTCCGACTCTTACGCAAACGGGCTCTTAAGCTAATTTTTCGTGATCTCTTGGGGCAGAATTTGATGGCGAACACGACTTGCCACTTTAAACTTAATTATTTATTTAAATTATTTTGTAAAGTGAAACTTTTCGCTAACTACAGTGCTATAGTGGAGACTAGCATAGATCGGACCGAAATGTCACGAAGATTCCAAATCTTTCTTCCACTTCAAAATCCATCATGCGCCATTCGAAATACTCGACTTATAGTGTAGCTGTGTTGTAAGTAACTCAAATCATCCATCTCCACCCGGGCTTCCGATCTTTTATCGATCGGAGTCTCGTTCCCGAGGGAGGCGAGAGAGCATGGGGAATAGAGAGAACGGAGAGGATGGGAAGAGGTCAAAGTAGAGAGACTCGAGAAGAGCAAAGATCGGAAGCCAACAGGGAGAAGGATGGTAAGAGTTACTTACAAGCCAGGCATATTATAAGTTGAATATTTCGAATGGTGCATGATGGATTTTGAAGTGGACGACAGATTTGGAATCCTCGTGACATTCCGGTCCGATCTATGCTAGTCTCCACTATAGCACTGTAGTTATCGAAAAGTTTCACTTTACCAAATAATTTAAATAAATAATTAAATTTAAAGTGACCAGTCGTGTTCGCCATCAAATTCTACCCCACGAGAAGCAATCGCGAAAAATTAGCTTAATTAGGAATCGAAATAAAGGCCAAAATTTGATTTCGACTTGACGTCGTCGGGACCCAACGAAGCATCGGTGGCAAAAACGAATATACCCATCGTCATCAGCACCCTCAAGAACCTCCAGAACGCAAATTTTCAGAGACTTGACATTTTTGACCTGTGCCAGAACCATTCGGATTTGTTCGATTCTCACGCAAACGGCCTCATATCGACGAGATGTGCGAATCTGAGCGAGTGATCAGGACAAGAATATATCAAAGACGATGGACGTATAATCGTGTGAGGGGGCGATGGAGAATCGACGAAGAGATTAGATGGAGTCCAGGTAGAGAGCAGACGAGAGACCAGACAGGACAGGACAGGACAGGACGGGGTTAAGTTTAAGGCAATGGTGTTAGGCATTTCCCTAGCTCGGGCGGTCTCTGCGACCCCAACACAATTCAGCGTTGAGCCTGTCCCGAGAAACTCGCACAATCACTGCGCCACGATGACCGTGTGGCGCGGTGTGGTGTGGGTGTGGGTGCGGTGCGGTGCGGTGCGGTGCGGTGCGGTGCGGTGCGGTGCGGAGCATGCGGTGCGGTTAGACAAGAAGTTGATCAAACTCGTCTCCCGCTGCGCCTTCCCACAACCAAGAAAATGTGCTCATTCGGGAAGGTTCTCTCAACCACACAGTGGCGTTCAGTCTGTCCCGAAACAATGCGGCGACTTATGCCTGAGGGTAAAGCGCCCGTGTTGTGTGCACGTGAAAGAGGCTTTCCAGCATCTCTTAACCCCCCTTGGTTTGGGTGGATCAAAGGCCGGGGCGGGGTCGAACTCGTCAAATCGCATTCCGGTCTCACAACCAATGTGTTGTGTGGTGTGTTGTGATGGGAGCGGTGAGGTGCGGTAGCCACACACATATGCGAGCGGTGCGATGCGTTACAAGCGTGCGGCGCGGTTTGTTAGGTGCATGCGGTGCGTTGCAGTAGCGTGCAGTGCGGTAAGACAACCATGATTCCTAATCTGATTTGTTCAAACATTTTATGACCCCATATTTCACAAAAATCAGCGAGAGGTATGCCAAAAATTGCAAAAATCATGTATCTCGACCCTAGGGCTCATGTTTGTGTAGTTTTAGCCATGAACGATCACAAATCAATCTCCTTCTCCCTCCTCGCCAGTCCCCACCACACTTACCTGTGGTAGAAGAATCGAAGGGCGATGCAGAAGACGGCGATCGTCACGTTGAAGTGGACACTGTCCAGGCTCTCCCGCGTGCCCTCCTCACGATGCGACTGCGAGTGCTGCGTCCCGCCGGACAGCATCGACGGTTCTGCAGAGAGATATTGATACACTTTTAATATTCACGAGAGAACAAAATTACTCTAGGTTGTATTGAGTTTCAGGCATTGCATACTACTCTTTTGGCTCTTTAGGCTACACTAAACCCTCAGAAAACGGTTTTTTTCAAACGGAAATTTTAGAATATTTCTTCTTGGGTCCCCCGCACTCAGATGATCAAGCGGTGATATAGCTCAGCAGTGGAATCATCACCTCTAAATTTGCTGAGCAGTCGGTTCTCCAGATCGATTCGCGTCGATCCAATCTCCTCGTCTGCAAAGGAATTATATTTGTCAGTAAAATTCTTGCACAATTCTCCCGCCAGATTCGCGTCTCGTTACCTACTCAATTTATGTTCAGTGTGAATCTAACCATTGCTTTGAACAATGCCTCATGATAAGAACAATCCATTTAGACTACTGGTGCAATGAAACCTCCATTTCTCACCAGCCAAAAGTGTCCGCTTGTCCATCACTGATATCGTCAGGTCCTTCTCGATTGGAATCGTCGCCTGAGAAGTAATGATAAGTATGACAGAAACAAAGGATCATAACGTTATTTCAGATATCATGGAACAGTCAGGCGAAGGAATTAGTATCATTTATTACTTTGGTCGAAAATCACTTGGCAGCCGAGTTCTCATTTTGGACACCAACTGAAACTTCGAACCAACGACATCTTACCTTGAACTCGACCATCTCTCCAAACTCGGGCTCCGTGGAGTCAGCGCGGTACGACTTCTTCAGCTTGATCTGCACAAAGATCAAAGATCGACCAGTTCCAAAGATCAAAGATCAATCTTCATTCTCACCTTCTGTTTGCCCAATCTCACGACGATATACGGGTTAGCGATGCCGGATCGACGAGGCGTCACGAGTTCCTTCGCTTCCACCACGTACACTCGCATCTGTAAGGGGAAATAGGTAGACAGCAATAGTTATCAACGCTCCTGATAATTGGACTTATTTCATGTCGCCATTTTATGACCTTTTAAATGCATTTTTTACTTGAGCAAGATTATCAGCAGATATACAGTTCTGGGCGAATAATACACCTTCCCTGAATGCTCATTCACTCACCACACACTCGACTGGCCCGGTGAATTCGACGCCCGACGGGTGCTCGATCAAACCTGCAGCATTGAGGTTACGATAGTGTCATTTGATAATGAACAGGCTCTCAGGGCGATTAATTGACGAATATTGGGTCAGAGCAAATAACCATCGTGATTGGCGTTACATGGAATCTATTTGGCATTGCACAAACGATCACAGTGATAATTTCGAGAATTCAAATTTAAGATACCTAAGTTTTTACATCTTCTTAGTATGGCTGGATGATGTTTACTCACATGGGTTTCCTCCGACAGGTTTCGTAATGAACAGCTTCCCCTTCGATTCTCCAGTCACTTCCTTCTCCTCCGCGACGTCAAAGTGACTCTGCAAGGACACGGAATCATAAATATTAGTAGAATTCGACTAAACGACTAAACTAGCGACTGAGTTCTTACTATGGAAACCCAATGAAGCTCCGAATCAACTATAATAATAAAAAAATCGCGAACAGCATTAAGAATGATATTGCTCTTCCTTTTGCAATATACTCATCAAAGCTATTGAAGTACCCATCAAATTCAACTTATTAACATCTACCGAAACACGAAATCACCACGCTGTTCTCACCTTCGAACTCTTGCTGAACTTGAACGTATTGAGGAAGTCCTCGAATCCTCTGAACTCGCTGACTGCCTCCGGATCGCAGTCGTAGATACGCAGCTGATCGTATCCAATCCTGCACGGAAAATTGAGATTACGGTAACTGGGTGAATAATCAGTTCTCTATCGATCAAGGCTACATCAACGATTTGTAGTAGAATGGTAATAACATCATTCATTGATAGCTCAAGGATACCGTACCACGTCTCATAGGAGGGCGCATTCTCCGGTAGTCCTGTAGAGTAGTAGTACTTGCTCCACCAATCGATCTTCACGTCAGACGTTTGCGAGACCCAATCCTGACAATTTGGGATTTATATTGGCATTCAGCAGTGGTAACCGAATCAGCACCCAGTGCCCGAAACCATCATTAGCCAAGAGTTATTGGTCATAATAACTTTCCTTATCAAAAATAATAGCAATATTAAAATGATTGCATCGTTAGAAAGTTGTTAGATCGTTAGACATCGTTATCGTTCGACTCCATCCTAATGCGACAGTAACCACAATTTACCGTACCCCACTTCCTTCGAGCGTGGACGTGATCGCTTCGTCTGGGCCGTCTTGAGCCTCGTCCTGAACACAAATTTGATTACGGGTGGGTCCCGAGAGGAACTTCTCCGGGTTACGGTACCTGTTGATCCACAAAGGCGTCGAAGGCCGAGTAATCGTGCACGGAACGAGCTTCGCTCTGCAAGAACGATGCAAGTGATCTTTGATCTGTACCATTTAAAGGTTCGTAGAAACTTTTCGAAATATTTTGAGATTATGGCAAAAGTGAGCCACGCAAATATTTGCACAATTCACTGAGAGAGCCCCACAGTTGTATTACCTTATTATTTTAGTTGTTAACCCTAACTAGCGTACATTACAGTGACTAATAGGACACAACATTCCGCAACGAAATTGAAGACCAAGATCGTACTTTCATCATATCAACGTGTTGAAACAAGAAAGTCACGAGATTTAGAAAAACGAAAAAAAGTGACAGGCATAAAGCAAATCGTTGGTAAATTCCCCACCTGATACTTTGCCAAATTGCGTACTCCCCAGAAGAGTGCCTGCACAGAGTACTTCTCGAAGGTCGGGCAGATATCCTTCGGAACCTGATAGAGATCAAAGATCAATTTGATATGTCATTTTCATTTTGTTGATTCCGATTGATATTGGAAATGTTTGTTTGCTTTCCAAAGCCGAACTCAGACTGCATCCATTTCGAACATGATTGACTAACTGTATCTGTGAAGCGAAAATCCTACACCTTCGAAATAATCCCTAAACACCTTCACCAAGTGCTATTAATATCTCACCTCATATCTCTTGTACTTCGCAGTCGACAGATGGGACTTGATCTCGGGGAATTTGGGAAGATATCCCTGTGAGAATCAAGTTTCAGATAATTATCGGATTCATTCTGTCCCAACAATTAGCTATGAATTCATACTACATACTATGCAGTATACTATGTACCATCATGTCCCGTCAACCCCCGATACCAACCTGTGCCGCCGTTTTTCCACTCGAATTCGTCGATGACGGCATGAGGAAAAGTTCGAAGCAGGCAAGAAGGGAGCCACTGAATCATCGCCATCGATACTTCCATCGATACTACCGTACCTCCTCCTCATATCTACCATAACCCTCAGGAGTCAAATAGTCAGGTTGTGAGAATCAAACATGTGGCATGCTTTTACTAATTTGAAGGCTATGCGAATTTCGGTGACTAGGTTTTGGGTTTTGGGGTTCTTTAATTTAATGGAGCGGTGGTATGCTTTTTTTCCAAATTTAGGTCTAATTTGCCGCAAAATGTGGTATGCTTGGGTCCTTTCGGGAAGGGTATTTGACCTGTGATAGCCATACCGTGTTCCCTGATTCTTGAAGTGGAGTGTGTGCCAGGATAGTGAGCCTCGTCGATCCTCCTTGCTCAGTATCACATTCGGCTTCGCGTAGAATCGACCCAGGAACACCTGCAAGAGTGGAGTTTCAACTGCACCATGACTACTGCATTGGCTTTAGAGCTCCAATAGTATCGTAGAGTCGTAACAAAACACATGTGCGCTATTACAAACAACTGAATTCGAAAATATAGAGTTTAAAAAAGGAGATCAAAGATCACACTCCCACCTCTCTGTCATCCAATCGCTCTCCCTTCACTCCCACCAGTAAAGATGGAGGATGTTCCTTCAAGCCATTTTGAGCGCCCGGGATCGTCAACTAAATGAATTATACATGGAATGATTGTCAAAATCGATATATCCACTGCTTTTCATAAAATGGGCCAAATGAGTTCACGGCATACTAAATATTCTTAGCAAATAAGTAATTCTCACTCACATTTTCGAAAATCATGCTCTCATTCCATATTGAGTGTTGACTCTTCTCGACGATTGACGTCTCCTTGCTTAAATCCATGAATGTAGCGCGCACGAATACGCGCGACTTCTTCTGAGAGGCAAGCAACTCCTGAAAAGGAGAGTATTCAAAGAAGGAATGAAAGTTCGGATTCGTCTGCAAATATTTGTTTTGTTATTGTTATCAATCATACGTGGGCGCGATCCACCGGCATCACCCTGCATTTTTTCAAAAATTGGGGCATCATGCTGCGAAAAATTTTTTTCATCCTGGGATCCAATTTTTTTTTGGGCATCAGTCTGCGAATCGGGCCGATTTCGGGCGGGCATCACCCCGCAAAAAATTTTTTGGTGGATGCTTGCCCACGTATGCTGCAGCCCCAGTTCTAGACAACCCACTGAAACCCTAACCCACCTGGAAGTAAGCCTGCAGCAGCTCGGCCTCCCTCAGCTTCTCGTAGTGCTTGCCCATCGACTGCAATATGTCCTTCAGCTGCTCCTCCATGTCCAGGCGGCGAATCTGAATTTTATAAATTATTATTTTTATTAATTTGAATAAATTTTAAATAAATGATACCTCGAGATGCGATCGCGTCTGCGGGTAGAGCACGGTGAGTCGTTCGGCCTCCGAGCACAGCTCGCGGACCTGGAAAGAGTCAATACACACCGTATCTCGCCACTACCGTACTTCCCCTCTACCGTACCTGCTTCTCAACAGCCTTCATGCCGTGCACAAATTCGTCCTGCTTCTGGATGAGTCTCTTCACTCCCTCCAGATCAGTCTTCGCCAGATCCTCCTGCTCCAGGGCAGTGCCCATTCGCTCCTTCTTCTGAAAATGACGAAGGATCATCAAACAGGATTCCTCTCAAAAATCAATAAACAACTATCGTATCCTACACTACCCTACCGCTCCTCCACAAATGATAGACAAAGACCAAGATCAAAGACAAAGCTCTACAGTTGCCCCCATTTCCTACAGTAAACTCAAAGGACTAGGAATCAATTTAAAATAGAATAAATATTTGAAATAAACCCACGTTGAGCCAGTGAATGGTCTCGTCCACTTCCTGGTCGAACTTGTGCACTTGCCGGGCACCAGCCAGAGCCTGCTGTCGCTCATTCGCGTCCTCGTTCACAGCGTGCCACAGTCGCTGCAGGTCCTCACCCTTGGCACGGATCGACGCAGAGTACGGGTGGTCTGAATGGGCAGTTACAGTAACCACAAGTATCCCTCTCGAGAATCAATAACTAATTACCGAATTCTACACTATCCTATTGGGTCCAATGTAAGGGCGATATAAAAGGGCAGGTACAGTAACCCACGCCACAGTATACATCCCAAAATCAATAACTACCGTATCCTACCGTATCCCCCAACTCACTGGCTCTCAGCTGCTCATCGCAGCTTCTCTGCACTGCTGCGACTCTTTCTCCATTCGCTGCCAACTCCCTGATCACCGTCTCGAACTCGTCGATCAGCGTCGCGCACTCCTCCAGGTCACGACCGTACTCTTCGGAGGAAGCAGCCTGCACAAATTATGCTAATTACGGTAGACCACATAAACGATCTAACAAAAAAAAGAAGAATCCCAGAAGAAAAATTGGACAAAAATTTTTATTCGACATGAAACGATGCAATTATCGAATTCTCCCGACAATCTACAAATTCTGCAACCTAGAATCAACAACCCACCTTGGCCTTGGCATGGAGCCACTCGGCGAGCGTGTCTGCCCTCTTGACGAAGTCGTGGTAGGTCATGGCGTTGAGCAGCAGCTGTCGTCGCTTGTTGCACTCGCGCACGAGGTCCGAGTAGGCCGAGGCGAGACGAGTCTGACGCGCCGTGATCTGTAATGCGATCACGTTTATACCAACCATTCAAAAGATATATCAGATCAGCCATAGCTTTTTTATTCTACGTGTGGGAGCCTCGTCTATTATCTACCAAATCACACCATTCGGATAAGGAAAGAGTGAAACTCGAAAGAACAAAGTTCAAAACTCAAATTTTTCACTCCAAAATGATTCAATTTTGGATTAAACATGCATTTTTCGTGTGTTCTAACAGAAAATAAGATTTCCTCTTACCTGCGTCGAGTCGCGATGGCCTCCGGTCGTGAGGCGGTCGGCGATCTTCGCCAGACGATCGAGCTCGTCGCTACAATTTGTCAAGAGTTACAATCACAACCCAATCGACAAGCTCCGCCCCTTTTCCACGCTAAGCTCCGCCCCCTCACCGGAACTTCTCGACGTCCTTGTCGAGGATGGCCAGCGTGCGCTCCTGATGGATGACAGCGGCGGCATCCTTGCCCGTCTCCTGGTTCGAAGCGAGTACCATCTTCGTCTGTAACACATTCATCATCATTGCTTTGTCGATCCTCATCGATTAGACTTAAATTTCAATCGCATCGCCATAAATGATGGGTTTTAACGAAAATTAAAATTCACCGATGGAATAAGCAAAAGATTCGCTCAAACCATCGCATAGCTAGGAGATGCAACCTAGAACTTACAAGTCAAATTGTGGAAAGATGTAATTCCTCACCCTAATCCACTTCTCTGCCTTGGCCACTCCAGAGTAGTACTCGTGTGCCTGGATGGCATCCTCCAGTCTCCTTCTCCTCTCCTCCATTCCTCCTCTCATCTGGAGAAGTGACGTCGTCACGTCGTCCAGCGTCTTCTGAATCTCCTCCGACCGATGGTGACGATGACGGATCTGTAAAGAAATACATTGTCATCTTCACTTACATTCCCCCCTAATGTTATTTCACTTACAGGGAACAATCAAACAACGAAATTTTTGCGGAAGCAGAAGAAAAATGCGATCAATCAATAAATCCGTGTCTACCGTACTCACCATCTCGGCTCCTCTCGCTTCGACCTCGCGGATCGCCGACTGACGACTCTCCAGACCGCTCTCGAGCGCCGCGTGCTCCTGAATCGATATTACTGTAACCTTCCTTACAGTATCCCATCCTACCGTAATCACTATTCAATCAACACTACCGTACCTCCATCAGGGACTGGGCGGCGGCCAGTGACTCGCCGACGTCCGTCGATGTGGCCTCGGGCAGCCGATTGCGCAGCCATTGCAGCTCCTGAAAATATTATTTTTTAACTTTGGCACTGGATGATAAATATTCATTGATCTGATAATTCCTGTTCAAATATGATCAAGTGCTGAAGCACAGATGTGCCGTTCTTGAATTTCAAAATATAAAAAAATGCAATCTGAATACTTACCTCATTGGCGAGTGCCTTCCACTCGTACAGCTTGCGCCACTCGCGCAGGTTCTCGCCACGAATGTGCACTGGCTCGGCGAGCTTACGGTAGCGATCCTCGAGCGAGGCAGACTTCTCCAGCAGCAGAGTGACCTCGAGCGCGTCCTGGAGATCAAAGATCAACGATAAATGAGATATTTTTATTAGCCGAAAGCAAAGTGGGAACAATTATGCTGGCGCCGAATGGCCGAAACATATGCCGGCAATTTGAAACTGAGATCGTAATACAAAACCAGATCATATTGCCCAAAATTACAAAAGTGTTTGAAGCAAATTATATCACCGGGTTCTTCGAAGCACAAAATCAGATGCTCACCTTGCCCCTGACATCCTTCGCCTTCTTCATCAGCTCCTCGACTCCTTCCGATCTTCCGCGAATCTCGGCATCGATCGACTCCAGCTTTCTACAATTATTCCATTACCATCAATATTATTTACACAAAGAGTTGTGAAAAATAGCACAAAATTATCGAGGTAGGATATACTTTCTAATCTTTTTATCTGTAATATTTTATTTAAAAAATTGTATAAAAATAATCAAAGTAGGACATGCTTTTTGTCACTTTTATCTGTCACTCATCAGAATAAAATCCCTCACCTCAGCAGCTCATCAACCGTGTTCAGATCCGTTCCGTGATTGGCAGACGCGAGCTCGCCCTCGATACCGTCCATCCACTTCTCTAGCTCGTTCATCTGACGACGAATCAATTGCACTTTCCTCGTAACATTGCTCATACCCAAATTCATTACTACTAGGCACCTAGTTGAAGCGATAAACGTGCAGGCAAAATAAGTAAATTCTTTGTTTGGCTCTCACCTTTCTCTCCAGCAGGTAGCACTCGTACAGACACCGCAGGCGGTCCGTCTTGTTGCTGGCGCGCTTGCGGAGCTCCTCCCAGCCAGTGCGCAGCTCGATCAGTTGCGCCTCCACCTGTAGTTCACAACTTATGACCGATCCAATTAAGCAAAAATTATCCCCGTGATTTTGTGACGCAAAGCTTTGACTTCTTCTCAAAATCTGCCTACAGATCCAATATGTAGTTGGAATCGTCTCTCAATACAATAATGGTTTCCGAATTTCCCACAACCCGGTTGATATCAGTTCCATCAAGGGCATATCACCCTACCTTATCCTTGTTGTAGTGTCCCTGCTTGACCAGTTCCGCGCCCTCGGCCATCACTCCGTACAGCCGCTTCTCGTTCTCGTTCAGCTCCGAGTCGATCGCGAGGTGCTGTAAAATTTTACATTATTTTTCAAACAATTTCAAACCACAACATCCATGTTTCACGTAAAACTCTTGAACAAGTTTAGTCTAGACTCTTTTGATTATCCTCTGAATGACGTTCAAACCCCCCCCCCTTTCCCCCTGAATGACATCAGCATCCTCACCTCCTGCAGTTTGCTCCTCAACGACGTGCTGTCATGAGGGTCCTCAACGACGACGTCGTCCATCGACGAGATCCAAGCGATCAGCTCGCCGCACGAGCGAAGGAACGACGCGAATCTGGAAATAGAAGGATGATCTTTGATCTTTATAATCATAAAACCAGAATTTCAGACAGCAGGCACTCCTTGTACCTCAGAGAATCCTTGAGCAGCGCCTTTCTTCTTTCACAGGCATCGAGCAGACGCGCGTGTCGCGACTTCACCGCCTCCAGTCTCTGCAAGAGAATTACTGATTACTCAAAAAAAATCATCCGTTTAATTAAAAAGAGATCAACGACAAGTGGGCAAAAAAATTGATCTAGATCTACTTCGCATACTGAAGGAATGGCTGACCAGACATATTTGACGATTTCATGAAGCACAAAAGTTTCCAAAGTTTTCCTACTTTATTTCTCTACTTTTTTCATCATAAAATACAGCCTTCTACACCCTCGAGATCCCCGTTTCTCCTGCCCCTGAAACAGATCACTCACATCCTCAATCGCCGTCGTGTACTCTCCTCCGGGCAGATTCGCCAGCTTCTCACCATCGGCGATCAGCGCGTTCAGCTTGTCCGATTGCGCATGCAGCGTCTGCAATCAATCGATTACTTGATCCAATCTTTTTTATATGTATATCGGAAAAGCACTATAGAACAGCGCTTCTTATAGCAAATATAACGCAAACAAAACCTAAAGGTAGCGGGTGAGATTACCAACCAAAATGTCGATATCATCGAATTCCAAATCACTCACATGCTCGAATGTCTCATGCTTGCTGATCAGACTGGTCACTTCATCCGGCTTCTCGCCCAACTCGCCCTTGTGCAGGAACTCCTCCTTGGCCGACAGCCATGATTCGACCTGCGATGTTATTATTATTATTATTGTTTTGACAATAACAATAACAAAAACAAATTTAAATGATAAAAATAGCTCACCTGAGCGGCCTGCTCACAGAAGAGCTGGAATTCGAGCAGGCGCATGAGCGCTCCGCGCTCCGACTCCCACGTCTGCAATGATTGACTCTCTTCATTAAATCCGTTAAAAAAGTCAATCGACGATCCACCCGCATTCTGCATCTACCGTACCTGTCTCAGCTGGTGCTCGCTGTTCTGCACTCGCTTGTGCGCCCGCTGTACTTCTCCCTTGTGATCGGGCTGCTCAGCGATCAGTCGCTGACCCTCCTCGTGCAGTTGCTTCAGCTCGTCCTGACAATGCAATTGGTACTCTTCAATTTTTTCTTCTTCATATTTTGCAAAAAAATAAGAGTTCATTGTTAAACGACCTGATCTCATACATAATAATTTCAACGGATAAATAATCAGCTTTCATCACTTTGCGAAACACCAAAAGAGCTAGCAATTTCTGATTTAGTTTCACAAGCAAAATTAGTTTCCGATCACAAATTCCCCCCCTGACCTCTCTGGCATCCATCTCAGCCTTCCTCTCTCCATGGTGCTCCAGCAGTGCTCTCGCTTCAGCGGGCGAGTGCGCGGCGATCTTGTGTCGGAGCAGATTCGCCCACTCCTCCGCCTTCTTCACCGCGTCCAGGTACTGCAATTGCACAAGTTTAGCCACCATTTTCAGACCCCAATATATGTTTGAATCCCGGATATGAAAATGTGCAAACGATGACAATTCGCCGAACAATCTACCACTGTAAAAATCGTGAGCAACCCCATACCCAGAAATTGAATTTAACAAGTGAATTCGGGTTTCTCAGATAGTTCAACCGGGCTCACCTTGTGCAGCTTGTAGCTTCTGTCCAGTTGCGCGTTTCTCGCTTCGGCAGCCGTCGACAGCGCGTTCCAGCTTTCCTCCAGCTTCTTCAGCGCGGACAGGATACGCTCGCGAAGGGGTGGCTTCTGAAACCAATTCCCTCCAGGTTAGCTATCCCTCGAAACCCCCATATGGCTGGCTAAAACGCGTCATGGGAAAGTTCTGCTCATACGTGGGCGCGGTCCACCGGCATCACCCTGCATTTTTTTCAAAAATTGGGGCATCATGCTGCGAAAAAATTTTTTTCATCCTGGTGCTCAAGTTTTTTTTGGCCGGCAGCCTGCAAATCCGGCGGGCGTCTGGAGGGCAGGCAGTTATCCGGTGGGCATCACCCCGCAAAAAATTTTTTCGGTGGATGCCTGCCCACGTATGTTATCAATTGCCATAATGAAATCACTTCTCAGTGGCTAAACCAATATTTTATCAAATGGGCCCGTCCCATTCATGTTTCCCCTTTCCCTCACCTTCAATCCCGTTGCATTGATCATCTCCGCGAGCTGGTCGACGGCCTCTTTCCACGGCGCGCACACGAGCACCTTTTGTGTTTCATATTTTTGAAATTCAATTCTGATCAATCAGGTCGTATTCCATCAGCAGTCTCGCAATAGTGGGCAAATCACAAGATATGCGTATCGAAATTTTTTTTTGCGACCTGACTCTAATCATCATTGCCATCCTTTGCCTCTCCAAGATATCAAGGACACGATGAAACCCCCGTCTCACCTGTCCGCTGGTCTGCTTGGCGAGGTGGTACACGATCGTTGCTGAAGTCACAGTCTGCAAGCGGCAACATTATTAAATTTAACGTTTCAAAAAGTGCATTATATCCCGTACCTTTCCGGTTCCGGGCGATCCCTGAATCAAGGAGAGCGGGCGGGGCAGAACCATTGATCCAATCTGGGATGGGTTGAGCTCGGGTAGACCCGGAGCGGAGAAGCGACCAGGCAGCGTGATCTGAATAGGCATTGATGAGATCACACGGCGCCGTTCGATTTATTGGAATTTTCAAGGTGACTAAGAATGTGTGCTGTCCCTGAAACCTGAATGTTTCCTTCGCTTTTCGACCGACTCAATGTGACAACATAAATGCACTCTGGTCCCCTGATTGAACTGACAAATTGTAACCGGGAAGTTAGTGGTTTTCGACGCCATTTTTCATCGGTGGCAAGTATCCCGCAACCATACATGGAAAAGCTAGCCGAAAACTACCAGAGATTTGAAAACACACCAAACGTTCGAGATTTCCGTTATCAACCTACGATTCGCAAACACATCCGGCTTTCATAGAGTAGTCGGTTTCCAAGATCTTTTTTACGAGAGATCCGGTCATCGAAGAATTTTGTCGTGCAAATTTTTCACGTATGAGCAACTACCGTATGCCGCATACCGTACCTGCGGGTCCTCCTTGTAGCCCATCGAGGTGAAGTACGTGTTGAGGTAGGGACGCATCGACGACATCAGCAGAAAGCACTCGGACACCTGCAGGAGAGATCAAAGATCACGCTATGCTAGGAGTACGAGCACTGGTGCAGCTGATCCAGAGCAGAGAGGATCCTTGGTGCATCTTATTTTGCCCACTTTCGAAATCCCCTGGTTTAAAGGAAGAGGTGCCAAATTCGCCAAACAAGTCTCAGAATAGTTATTGTACTTATGCGACCGTATCCTAACAGTGCCTACCGTATCCCTTAGCTACCGTACCCCTCATCTACCGTATCCCTTCCTACTCACCGGTACAGTGGAGTCCTTGTCGTTGCCGGACGCGCGATAATCGTGGAATGCGCACGACACTCTGGTGTAATTGTTCAGTTTGAGTGAATTCTTGAGCACTTGACGGAGCACCTGAAACATGAATTCACAATCATATCATCCATAGAACAGTTACGTAACGTTCCAAAAAAATAGGTAGGAAAACACTACGAAATCCTTTGAAAACAGCAGCATAGCAACACACCACTATACCATAACTACCGTACCATATACTTCCAAAAATCGATAACCTTTCCTACCGTAACCCATACCTTGTACGGACTGGCCACTCTGGTCATCAATCGATACTCCGACTTGTCGTCCAGACTGCCCGTGTTGCCGATGGTCGTGAGCACGGGAACGCCACAGGATCCCTGAATCAGGGAGGGATTATCGATTAGATATGGTACCCTACGAAAAGCCGGTAGTAAATATTGATCGACTTACCGTAACCCCAAACAAAATTATATTAATTTAATTTCCAAGTATTGGAGAGATTACACAAAACGAAATAAAAAGCTATTTATTTTCAGGCAATGCATAAACTTCACAATTCGACGTTGTTTTTCATCGCCTATTTCCGTCCCTTGCCAAAGATTGTTGAGGAAGCTACCCAATTCCAGCAAACTATCAAACTTGAACCCTCAATCTCACCTGAAGATGGGCAGTTGAAGCGGCGAGTGCGGCCGCGTCTCCTCGTGACTCCTTCAAACATTTTAATTAAAATTATACATTAGCAGACGGACTGATACACACACATTCTCCAGAACTTCACACCTCTTACATAATAATTCACCACCTAAAACTCTTTTCTCACAAGTTTCTCAGTTTGTCACAAGATTGCACGACCCCGTCGATTCCCCTCTCCCTTTCATCCCACTCTGAATCCCCACTCTACCTTGTCACAGTCCATGATGTCGAATCCGAGAGAGAAGAAGATGTTATTCCAGATGTACATGTGGGCCTTCGGGTCATCGGCGGGGTTAATGGCCATTACATTTCCCTCGACGACCGCCTGAGCACCCTTCACGGAGGCTGAGATGAAGTCCGAGTGGATCTGAAAAGACGCCGTATTAGTATCTAATTCGAACTAGGAGCACTGCTGTTTCAAGAACACTATGAAACCACGATATTCCAACAAATAGAAGTGTCTGTCAGTTAACAGATATAGAATGAATTGTTTTGAGACCGTTATTCATGTGGCTATGTTAGGGACATCGCGAGCAATCGTCACAATCAGACGGGATAGTCGTGTAGTGTAAAATGCCGCCAACCTAACGTTGCCTTACGAATGAGAAATCGCTTGACGTGGATCCCGCTAGCTTGATTTTTTTTTCAAACAATCTCACATTGAATACGCTTCTGTCCCTGTTGATTCTCTCATTCAACGTCGTTCTGGCCATTTCTCCAGTCGTCGGCAATTCCTCGTTCCAGCCACGAATCTGACACGACAGATGCTCCTTGATGCCCACGCGAAGCAGTTGCTTCGCGTCATCCGCTGGGCGCTGAATGGAAAATCGATATTCCCCCAATGGATGCCACGAATTAATATGCCCTTCTCCGAGAAGGCTTATTGATTCCGAGAAGGCCTTATTGATTCGAGCACAATTTACTATCCGTTGAAACATAAAGATTGCTACTGGGTTGCAAGAGGGCAATTTTCAGAGTACTTCCAACACGTGTCTAACTCATGGTACGGTAAGTCGGACACAAGAAAAAAAAATCTAGCATGACTTTCATATATTTTTGCGAGGCGGCCCGCCTTCTTCATCGCGTTGTCAGCCCAAAACTATGCAAAAAGCGGGACAAGAAGACCAAAAAGTGAACACGTATTTGATAGCCCTGCCTACTGTACCCGTCAACTACCGTATACTCACCACATCCGAGGTGTCGTCTTCGGGCAGTGGGATGAGGACGTGAATCGGGTGCTCCTTGTTCACGGGGAACACTTGGCGCGCCTTCATCTTGCAGAATTCTTCGCTGCAAAAGGGGAAGAACGTGAATACGGCATGCAGATACGGTATCAGGTAGATTCTTAGAGGAGCACTGCGGAGCACTTGCAACTCGCTACACTATCGTTGCCACTGGCGGTCCATTCAACTCCAAATCCCCCCTCTCAAAAAACATTTAAAACAATTCTGGTTCCCGCTATGACCGTGTTTCATCAGCGCTTCATTTCCAGGTATTATGCTCGACAAAGATCGGAGCTACACCAGTAATGGAAAAAAAATCATATAACAAATATGCTATCTTTGCCGATTCATGTTTCACGATTAGCACGAAGCACAATCACTCACTAGCCGGGCTGTGGCTCCTAACAGTAACCGTGCGATTCTAACGCTACCTGCCGTAACCCACCCTGATCCACTACCGTAACCCGCTACTGTAATCACTCACTAGCCGGGCAGGGGCGTCGTCCCATTCCTTGCCGGAGTCGACTCGGTCGCAGTGTCGGATGGGGCTTGTCGCAGTCGACGGAACTTCTTGCCAGGTACGGTAGCCGACGAGAGGCGGTCTGGAATCTCATATTCTTCCCTTTTTCACACTGATTTCCTGCCTATCGGTCCCTTTGTTCTTTTCCTATGTGCTGTTTTTACCACTAGGGAAAATGGGCAACTTGGCCTCAGTCAGAGAGTGCTTCCAAATGAGAGTGGCAGACCGCCCTTCGACTTTCCATGCGAAATTCATGAAAAAAATAATATATAAATAAATTACCAGCACGGTGGGGGTTGGCCGCCCTCCACTTTGCCTCTTCCTCCCTCATCCACGGGTTGGCATCGTTCAGCCCCATCGCCTCACCGTACACGAGCTCCTCCCACGGGACGGAGGTTTCGAGCACGCTGCAATGTTAGATTAATCATTATTATGTAATCAATTATCGTATCGTTGAAATATTTAATTATTATCATGATTCAAGTTCTTACAATTCATGTTTGACAGGCCAACCCTAGAACTTGATTACAGGTACAAGTTATTCAAAACATGCTCCCTGTTGATACATGTTTCACGATTAACTCAAAGCTAGCAAGGCACCCTTACTGAACATGTTCTTCCATAAACTAATCAGTACTTTCATACACTACTTCTAAAAGCACCAAAATCCCCCCCCATTCTGATTTCCAGAGGACTTGTGTTTCACAGGCAATTATTGTTTGGCCTTCCGCCTTTTTGCATCCTTTCCCTAAAAAAATCAATACTGCTTCTCCGTTCTACCGTATCCACCAATCAATATTCACTGTCGCTCCGCCTCCCGCCGTAAAATATACCTTCCTCTCAAGCAATAAATCGATAAACCAATAAAACAATACTCACATTTGCTCGGCCTCCTCGCTCGTCTGTCCTGCAGCAGCGGGCAGCGTCGACGCTGCAGCCAGCAGCAGTGCGCCAAGCACCAGCGCCTGCATGGTTATTGATTGGCATACCGCAAATTGTCGAACGATACCCTAATCTAATGATACCCTAACCCTCATCTTGTAAGACCATAACTGTCCAAGTAAAGAAAAGTACGCCGAAAATTTAAAATAGTTGAAATCAATGATCGCAAACTCATGGCTTAATGAACTAGGCAATTTCATGCCAGTGCAATCAGACAAGAACGAAGCTCTACAATGATATCAAAACACTACCGTGATCTTTACAATTACCGGCATCCCACTCACCGGCAAGACTCCTCCTGCGCCAGTCATGGCCCCGCCTGCTCGCTCTAATATAAATAAATATATGCACGACGAGAGACAACAAACGATAAGAGACACGACAGAAAAGCGGACATTGATGTTTCTTAATCGAGGATAATTGCCTATCTTGTGGCATATCTGATGAGCGAGAAGGGACAAGGCGAAGGTAAGCAAAGGAGACACAACGGAGAGGCGAACAGGGTTCTCAAAATAGCGTTTTAACATCGTATCGGTTTGAAACAGTCCGTAATTGCACTCTACAGTTTGCATTATACATCCCTTGGATGAAACTCTAAGGGCGGAAGCACCTGAGAGCGTATAAAAACTAACTACTTGAAATTTAGTCAAAAATCGTGCGGGGACTGGACAAATGACGAGCGATTTAAGGCCAATTGTAACAAATTCGAGTCCTTACAACGATCTAATATGGTGTTTAATGTGCATAGCGTATGATCAAAGCGATGCGGTCACAAATGAGCGATAAAACGCGCTGGAAACCTTACAAATGGCGGAAAATTAGTGGAGGGGGCAAGGATCGAGCTGCGGTGGTGAATAACTTATCGCATTGGGGAGGCTAACGAACACTCTATTGAATCAGGAGCGCGTAAGGTGAGTGCGACGGAATAAGCAATTAAAACACAAAAAAGAAACAATGAAAAACGGCGCGAAACAAAGAACAAACAGTAACGGCATTGAGGTGGATCCACGTGGAAAATGAAAAATTTGCATATTCGATAACCGGACTCTACCGTATCCAAAAGCTACCGTTTTTTTCGCTAGGTCACTCATCTTATATTTTTATTTAAATATTAAATCTAATTATTTATATTTAATGAAATAATATTTATTTTTATTTTTATTAAGGGGTTATAGGAAAAATTGGAGGTTCAATGTACATAATTTAGATGAGCAACAAAAAGCAGAAACATGGGATTCTATAAGTAATTTACAAAAATTTAAGCAGTGACTCTTCCTCTTCTCTACGTAGCTCACACTGTCTCGCTATACAGTGCAGGTTCGAGACAATACATAAACAAGAGGGTTCGGGGAAAATTGGAGCGTCTACCCACTGGTATTTCCACGATATTTTCATGTTTTCACCAGCAAAGCGAATCTCGTCTACTCATAGGGTCACATTTCCATTTTCCCGTACAAAATTGCGCTGTGTTGACTTGCGTTTCGCCCGGGAATTGGGTACCATTTCTTACTTCTTCTCAGAGAGCGAAGAGAATGTATGGTCACTATTCCCTTCCGACTCTGTCTGAGGCTGTCTTTCTCTTTCTCTGACTGGAGAAATAGTATGCAGAAACGAGAGAGAGAGCCTCGCTGTCTGGTTCTCTCCGGATTGCCTTATCTCTCGCTTTCTCTGACCGGCAAGGGAGCATGGTGAATGAAGAGGGGCGAGACGCTTCCTTCATTTCCGCTCTTTTGCTTTTCGGTAAATGTTCGTTGCTGGCTGGTCGCTAATTCATAGTTTCTAGACGGTCTCAAAACAAATATCGCTTTCGAGGTGCGTGCATCTATTCAGCAGTTAGATTTATGCTGTACTTCCAATATTACGAGACTTCATCACTTTTCCGTTGACACTCTATTTGTGAATATTCGCACACTCCAATATCCCCTCAATATTTGAAGTTCCTTCCATTCAATAGGGGCATGGAATCGTGATTGTAACGACGAGGAAGTGAAATACACATTTACGATCCGCATTGTACCTTACTCGGCAAGGCCCTCGTGAAAGTACTCCCGATGAAGATATTATCTGGCATAGCAGTGATCTCCTCATGACGTTCTAATTTCATGGGATAATGTTGCCTTTTTAATTCTTCCCGGCATGACTGGAACGCTCGCTGATGCTCAGTATCGTGTTGACTTTTGATGCGCCGCCTAGACACTGATCACAAGGCGATTTCGCAATTGTCACGCGGTGTTCTGTCTAGGTATGATCTCCTTAGTCATTCTGGTCGAGGAGATACTCCATTTTGTCACTGACATTCCTGCCTGAGCTCCGTATTCTCCTCTTCATCTTTCAATAGGATCACATCTGTTTTCTTCTAAACGAAAAAAGTAGACTCTAGTAGTATATGTTTCAACACTTCTTTAAATGTATTCTAGTGCTGCTTTCACTGTAGGACACGCTTTCAATCTCTAGACATCACACCTACAGCAGAAATCCAAACATTGAGAATCTCCTACTTGGCTCGCGTTTTCTATCTATTGTATGATATATTTTGACCACGGCAGCAGCGCAAATTTCCACTGTATCTCCCTTGGTGGACCTTCCTGCGGTAGAGATCGTGACATTGCGGGAGAGTGGAAGAGCCAATCTACCCCAATGACTGTTTATTACTGCCCGAGGGTCGGACGGGCGGGAGGGACAAAACAAAACAATGGCCCTCTCAGGGTCTCTGACCGGCGAGAGATCACGCAAAATGGAGAGAGTCTGCCTCTGTCCTTCATCTAATCGGCGAAATAGCATGCGGAATCGAGAGATTCGTCTGACCTGTTCGTCTGACCAGCTAGATAACACTGCGGATTGAGAGAGCAATGTCTCTGACAGACGAGAGACAAGGGGATTTGAAGAGAGCGCCGAGAAGGAAAGGGCGAATCTTCTCTCCAGTTTCGTATTTTTCTGTGTGTGTCACCACTCCCTGCTTGCACACATGGCTTGTGTTGTGTTCCTTTCTTGCAAGAGAATTTGTTTATTCCTTGATCTTGGTTTTGCATCTCTCCCCTTCTGCGTGAATTGTGTGAGGTGATGCGGCGATTAGCGGTTGATTATTGAGATATTCCTTTCGTCTATTTATGACGCTTCATACGAATCACTGTTTCCTCATGATTACTATTGCCTCCTGTGTGAAGAGATCGTTTACTTCTGTAATAGAGTTCAAAATACGGGTAATCGTCTCTTCATTTCGCAACCTTTCTCGTCACTCTGATCAGGCAAGTGAATTGAAGAGAGATTTCGATATTTCACTCTACTGCAAGGAAATATAATATCTGTTCTGCAATGCGCGAGTGCGTCTGATCTCTTTCTTTGTCTGCCTGCCATTTCTCTTCCTTTCCGATTTACACGGTCCAGCGCTGAGCTGTAACATTATCCCTTCCTTGTGCAAAGGACCAAGCATTATTATTGTAAACATTCTATATTGACGCAATTCGTGAGCTACTCGAGGTCACCTTTGGTACATTTCCCGAAATACCGTGCGATTCCTGGAAATGCACAGGGAAACTACAAATATGGCGCAACTTCTCGGTTTACCCGTTCCATTTCTGAGACCATGGAATCAATTTCCTCCCAATGGAATGTTGATGGAATTTTTTATTGTTCAAAGCGCTATAGACGCAACTAGGGATGGCTTGGCAAGAAATGACCCTCTGACCGGTGAGAGAATACGTGAAAAAAGAACTCATTTCTTGCCAAACAATTCCTAGACGCAACCATATCCCTTGCGCGCGATAGATCATACGGAATGGGGCAAAATCGTTTCTCCTTTCTCTGAATGACGCGCCGCCGAAAGTGGTCGCATTTGTCAACTGTTCGGGCTCCACAACAAAGTGTATGTCGGATTGGAGGGGTCTTGTGGAAAGGAAAACAATGGAAATTTGAAGATTTCCTAAAGTAGATCAACTCCTCTTGATAGTGGTGTGATCTGAAGCAAGTTGGAGATGTGAAATGACGAATTTCTAATGATGGAATAAGGGTGAGATGCTCATTAGGCCCAAATTTTTTGTCTATAGCCTGGTCGGGGGAGAGAACATGACTGGCATGTGAGATGATGAGTAGCTCTTTCTGGCCCGAACTCGCGCTCGTCCTGATCTTTTGCCATTTCACGAGAAGGTTTTATTTTCGAAAAATAAACAGAATTTATATTTTTAAATGCTTGTCGATAACTGCTCATCTCCTCAAATTTCTGATTCAGTGCGATTCGTGAAACGCAACTCATTCTTTCCATCATTTTTTTCGATTTTTATGCTCTTGATTCATTCACTCGTTATCTCACGTTCCTCCGCGAAAACTGAAAACATTTAAGTTTCCATTGATCATAGTATGTCCAGGCCAAACTCATCTGAATAGGCATCTTGATTGTTGAACAACTTTTTTTTTATAATGACAGCGATGCCGAAGTCCGATTGCCCACTTGTCCTGGATTCGAGTTTTATGCAGTTCGTGAAACTCAACTCGTTCCTCAAATGGCTGTTCCCGTTACGTTTTTTTCTTCTATTCTCATCGGAAACATCTGAGCTCAAGAATGTTGCATTCTGTGACCGAATCCCAAGAATTGTTCTCCATTTGCAATCTCGTTCTTAGTCCTATTCTGGAACAAATATGTTTATTTTCCTCGCAAGCGCGTGAGCTAATAACGCCAGAGTGGCCGGGTTCGAAGATGTGTTTCTCATAATACGCGCGCTATGTTCCCGCATCGTCATTTTGTGTTGCCACTCGTCAGTCTGAGAAATGAGAGATATTGCGAATTGAGAGAGATAGGCCATTCATCTCGAGCAATGTTTTCTGTTGCTCTGCGCTGCATGCTCTTTAGCCTGTCAGCTGATTTTCTCGCATAATATTTACGCGCGACCTCTCACGTTTCCTATCCTGCCCGATTTTTCTTGCACCCAAAATTGCCTTTGACAACCATCAAAAGTGTTCGTTTCCTGAAAACTTTTCCTTATCCACTGCAACAGATTCAATAACAATGGTGATGCATTTATACCTCTGCTTATTCCCCTTATTATAGTCTGCCTACAAAAACATGCGCGTCTAGACCTTCCTTTCCTTGGAAGATTGCCTGCCAACCAATCTTCGAGCCATGTTCTCGGCTCTTGCCTTATCTCTCGTCGGTCAGGAAAACGAGAGAGTATGGCAAATGAGAGATACCGACAATGCAGCTATTCTTCCCTGCCCAACTCCAGGATTGCATCCATGCTTTCCGCACTGATTGCTACTCCGAATTGTGGTTATTAGTAGAGCTTTCAGGTTGAAGAATCCGTCTCTTCATTCTAGTATGCTCTTTCATCACTCTGGCCTGTATCGAGTATGAGGAATGAATTGTGGTTATTAGCGTCTCTCTCGGATGCTGCAATTTTGAAGTCGCGCGAGAGTTTCGCACGTTGCTCACGCAATTTCCCTAGAAGCGAATAAACAGATTAGAATGGAGATCCGTTCTGTTTTCGTCCTTCTTTGCTCTTCAGCACTTCCTTCTAAATTGAAGCGTGATTGCTTTTTTTCTCTGTTTCTGCCCTTTCCGGGGCCTTTCAGTTCGCATTCTCTTTTTTTTATTTGGCAACTGCATTTCCGTTGCTCGTTTTTTGGCGAATTCAATAGGCTTATCTCCTTTTATCGAGAAGCTCATTCGATACGCGAACTTATGATTGCCGAAACCCCCTATTCATTCTGGGTCCTAATCTGCAGATCTTTGGTCCTCAAACTCTTTGCGCGGCTTGTTTGCCTCTCCTGCTCATTCTTCGGTCTTTCCTGCCATTTTGCTGATGTATTTGCAAGATGCTCGAGCGAGATAGCGCGGGGAATTGAGAGAGCGCAGACAGTTTTGACCCTCTTCAATATCCACGCTCTCTCGGCAGTCAGAGAGGGCGAGAGAGTGTGGGAAATGGAGAGACGACGAGGCTTTAGTTGCCCTAATTCCGCCTATAATTACGCGATTGGCTTCATCGGGAAAGCCGTGAAGGCGTGCGTGTAGGATGGATCCGAGTTGTTGCAAGGCAGAATCAAGGATATCTTCGTAGGCTAGAGTGTGTCTTTGGGACACTTCGACTTCGGCTTTGTTACGAAAATATCGCTAAAATGTGATATTTGCAAATGGGAATTGAATGAATAGCAGTAGGGTTGGCGTTTTGATTCCGAAAGGACCGCACCCCCTAGCGAGGTGAGGAATCGAATGATTCCCATTCGCCGTTCTCCCTCATTTGCAAGGAATCAAATGATTCCTTGGAAAGAGAATCTCGGAATCAATGATTCCGAGATCATTTCACAACGGGAACTGGGACAGTTCTTGATGTTTAAAAGCATTTTTTGTAATGAAACTTGTTTGATAATCTATGGACAATATGATCTGAGTATTGGGCATGTTTTCTCTTTGATTTCGCACTTCATAGAGCAGAGGTTGACTTGATGAAAGGGAATGCAAATTATTGATATAAACGATGAAACTTGACCTGAACAAGATGGAGTCACTTTTTATCGCTAGTGGAAACGAAAAAAGATCTCTTTCGATAAATTTTGAATGAGTTGGCAGGGTTTGGGTAAGTGACAAAAAACAAAGTCGTCCAACCGTCATCAAATTAAGCATGTGCAATCCTCAAAATTTCAAGTCGATCGGACCATTTATTCCTGAGATATGCACTTGGGAATCAAATGATTCCCGGAATCATTGATTCCGAGATTCACCGATTCTCGGAATCAATGATTCCGAGAATGATGGGAATTATTTGATTCCGGGAATCATCGAGGAATCAAAACGCCAACCCTAAATAGCAGTGAGAAATAATTATCACGCTTCGCCTCACAATCACGATATGTTTCACGACTGAGCCAAATCGTAAATGCGTCAGTAATTTTTGATCGTGTGCCATGGAGTAGTCCAAAATACATAATCAAAATATTTCAAAATTAACTTATTTCCAATTTTCAAATTTCAAAACTTTTTGCTAGCGTAAAAAAAGATTTTTTTCTAAAATCTGCTTCCACTGACGCTCTTTCTATTATTATCCCATCTCCTTCTGTTTATTCACTGGTTTTTGAAAGGGCAGGCTGGCAATTCTAAACGGTTATCCTTTCAGTTTCGTTTCGGCCTCATCTCTGTCTGTCTCTCTCCATTCCGCCCGCTTTCTCACGCTGTCCGACCGACGAGAGAGCAGGGGAAATGGAGAGGGCTGACCTATTCTTTGATGTGTTTCTGCATGTTTCGCGCCTTTTTTCTTCACATTTTCGTTTGCAGACCTTTTGATCTTCTGCAAACCATTTGACTTCCTCCTTCCCACAGAGTTTGCACCCTTTTTTCCTTATTGGCTTCAATTACGGCGCCATTTCAGAAAATTATCCCGCCCTCACATAATTTTGGTGTTTTTCGGCCATTAAGGGTTTCGATTAACCCCCCTCACAGCCGGTCAATTTTTTAATCGATTAAAAGTAGACATTTCATGTGCGTTGATTATCCATGATCTTTCTAAAAGAACAGATTTCTGAATTCATCTCTTGCTAGACCTATTAGTTTTACGTTTATTTGTTTCTGTTTTGACAGTTTTTGTCATTGCGTTGATTCACACTGACAGCTTGTTGAAGAAGTGTGAACTTTCAATCATTATTTCGTCGTGAATCCTCACTCATTCTTCATCCTCACGGCTATAATCCAGCTGTTGACGCGCTTCACTGTGAAAATCCACTAGAGATCGTCCCTTCCCACGTTCTCTTACTCTGTTTTGCCCCCCTCTCAGATCACATATTTCCTCTCCCCTTTCCGAGTCTCCTCATTCTGCCTTATCCCTCACCAGTAAGAGAAGCGAGATTGTTGTGTTAGATGAGAGATGCAGGCCATTCCCCCTTCTCTCTAGTTCGTTTTGCACTGTGCTCCGTCTCTTTCTCAACCGGTCTCATCCTTCTCAACGTTCCCTCCTCATCTTTATCTTCTGACCGCTCTCCTCTCTTCTGGCGTTATCTTCCCTTCTACTGGAGTTGATTCGCGCGTTCTGTTACGAGGATGTTCTATCGATTCCGTACGGTCTTTCCTCGAAGAAATTATACAATTGCGAGATTCTTCATTGGAGCCGCTCATCTCTTCCCTTTCCTCTGAAATACAACTAAATTCCTAACACTCATCCCATTTCTTCTATCAACAATAATTTTCATAATACGATTACATTTCCCATCATGGTTTTCTGGTCGTTGGGGTCTTCAATCTCAAATAATCTCAAATAGAATCCGGCCTAGAAGTCTCTCATCTTTCCCTCTCCTCTCCCTCATTGCATCCGGCTAGAATATGATCTCATTTGGGGGCAGAGGGAAGATTCTCAGTGCAGTTAGAAACTCTGCTTTAGAGAGAGCTTGAGCTCGAGAAATGAACCGCCGTCTCTTCATTCTGCATACTCTCTCACCTCTCTGACCGATGAGACAGTGCGAACAATGGAGAGACAGCGGTTCTTTCTCGAGCTCTAGAGAGAACTCGGCAACATGCCTTGACTTTCTCTGAATATTCTCATTTACTAGAGCCTGGTCAAACTACATGCATGTGTGAAGAATCCCTGCAAATTTGCAAAGCAATAGGGTATTTTCATCTAACATCTTTGCAAATCTTAGCGCCTCATAAACCTTTGCGGTGTTTCTGTGTTACTTTGAAGCCTTTGATGCTTATCTCTACGACTTTCTACCTCCAATTTTTCGCCTTATCTTCACCCTTATATTTTGGATACTTTTCGCTTTTGATGCTTATCTCTACGACTTTCTACCCCCAATTTTTCTCCCTATCTTGACCCTTAAATTTTGGAATATTTGCTTCTCTGCTTATCATTTGTTACTGATCCGAACTACAATCCTTTCTGATTCGAAGAGTAATCATTTCCACTTTTATCTTGTTGCTTCAATGCTCGATTCTTTTCTAAAGTCTGTATTTTTTATGATTTTGCATTGTTCAACCTCCAAGACATACACACGCTCCTTGTCCCATTCAAAAATCCAAGAAGTCGTTGATGTCTAATCTCTTCCCAGCAGTATCAATAATCTTCGTCATCAACAAACCCATGTTTCTTGTTAATTGAAGCCATTCCACACTGTCTGATTTGTGATGATCCAGAGCGTCTAGTATGATACTATCTGATTGTAAGACGAGACACTCGCTCAATTCGAGAGAGAGTGACCATGTTTGTTCTACCCAGCAGACTCGACCTTATCAGTATCACCAACAACCTACTTGACCGCCTTGTCGTATCGATTGCATGTTTTTGTTAGTGTTTTGACTGTTATTGTTGTTGTTTTGGCGTCATTTTGACCGGCAAAGTACGCGACTGGACTGCTGAGAGGGCTCTGTAATAGTTCGCGCTGTTTTGCTTCTCTCTGCTCGTTTCCTCATTGTGAGTCACATTTTGCGCAAAATATGACGGGATTCTTGCAAAATCTCGACCAAATTGAGCCAATTGATTCTTTCTGCTTTCCTTAGAGCTGTCATTATTCTCAAATATCCATACTTCGCTTTTCTCTTCTTCGACTCCCGAATATTGAGCATGAAATTTATCTGAATCATTATCGAGAATAGTTTAGATTTTCCTGCCCAAGTCATATGCCGAATTCATTTCGGGAAGCAAAGAGGTGCCCGATTACCATTGCGCTCCCGGCTCAAAACATCCGGATTTCATTTCGCCGAAATCTCACATTTCATAGATTTCTCTCGCCGCCGATTTCGAATGTTTTCCTAATAGAAATTGCACTTTGATTGTGAGCGTTCGAAATTTGAATTAGAGTTGAACATTTCCTCATCGTCAAAAATTTGAACTTGTTATCACCTTCAAAATTCAAGAATGGGTTGAGTTTCACTGATCATTCAACATATGCACGAACTTTGAAGGCCGATGAGTCTTTGTCAATTTGGTCAACAAAAATTTGACTTCCCTTCGATGGCTGAGATACTATCCGCATCAATCCTTGCCTATCGCATCTTCCCTAATCTTCTCGGTGAATCCGAGACTTTCTTTCTGTATCGATCAGAAAGTTGTCTGCCTACTCTCTCACTTTCTCACACTCTCTCGCTCTTCTCACCAGCGAGCGAGCATGAGTGGAGAAACCGTAGATCACTAGCTATCTGACAGTATCAAGGATTCGTCTCTTCATTTCGAGCGCTCTCTGGCATCTCCGATCGGCAAGATATCCGAGAGGAATGAAGATACGGTTTCTTCAACATGACTGTATCCGCCCCTCTGCGAATTGAAGCCTCTCGATATTTTGCATCCATCCATTCGCCTATCCGAAATTGACGATCCTTGTGATCATCCTCTTTGCATGACAACGTTCGGTATTATGATTTTGACGCGTTCAAGGAGACGTCATTGCCTTTCGTAGTATAAACAAATCCATCACGCCCGGACAAATCCCCCCTCCCCTTCACGCTTCGTCAATAGGACCTGTCAAAGTGAGGAACGCCTATCGTTTGTTCACTTGTTGTCTCTCATAATGTAGAAATTATGTCCGTCATTCGTGAATTATTTGTTACCATTTCAGATACTCTGAGAATGGTATTTCCTTCACGCTTCGTCAGTTGGGCCTGTCAGATTGCATTGAGAACGCATCTCATTCTTTCTCTTTTGTGCTATCGTTTGTGAACTAGCCTGCTTTCAAACATCACGGTTTACTTTCCAAGTAGATATTCTCTGGGTAAGGAACGCATTCTCATGATTCTTTATTCAATACGACCTAGTATGATTTCTGATAGCGATTATGTGGCGCATTCACCGAACCGTCAACGATTATCTTTTCGTACTCTATCCTAGAACTCTAATTGACACGGAACCGTTTCTTGGATAGACGCTCCCCTTTCCTCCCTCTCGATTATCGCTAATCCGTCCGTTATTTGTAACGCTATTTGCCTTGTTTCCTATGGTGAATATTCATACGGAAGAAGCGTTTTTTTGCTGCCAGTATCGCTCCATCCTCTACTAATAGAGATGGATGCATCCGGATGTGGGGATGGATTAGGGGAAGCAACGAAGAATGCTGTTTTGCAGCCTATTATCGTGAGATTATTTTCCATTCCACTCGTAGCTGACCTTTGACGAACGTTCGAGGGGACGGAGAAGGGAAGAGGCCGGGAGGAGGCGGTAGATCAACTGTCCTCCTCCCCTTCCTTCCCTCTTCCTCTCTCCCAGACAATCAATGGCTCGCTAACCAGTACATCTCATTTGCAGAGCATTTCAAACGCACGATAGCCAGAAGCGCCAACGAGCCTCTGGTTCAGATTCATTGGGTTACACGTGTGATATTCACCCAGTTAGATATTTTGATTTTTGTGTTTGAGGCGAAGTTACCATTAGTGAATGGATACCGAGACCTTTGAAGTTGTTGTGAAACTCAACCATTCACATTGTTCCCATTTTCCATTTCCGTCCATCAGAACGTGCAACGCGCATTGGAAATAGGAATTGGTGATGGCTTCACAATCTATCTCTGCTTCTCATTTTTCTCTCTTCTCATTGAAGCTAATGTACAGCAAAGTTTAAATTGACTATGATAATTTCTTCATCTCTTTCTACACGAGACCCCTAGAATCGAGCAAACCTCGTACTTTAGAACCGCACTCAACCTCTAACAATAAACTGACGAAGCAAGGCCATAATTCTTTATGATCATCACATTCTGCACGAAATTGCTGAACTCTTGGTTACCTACAAATTTGAGTCGTCGTTTCTTCATTTTCCATTATCTCTAGGTGATTAGAGAATCAAAAAAGCGTGCAGAACAGAGACGATTACTGAATTTCCTACGCAGCGAAGTCGTCTCAGCGTCACTAATTCCTACGCAGTTATTTTTGCAAATTGCGTCGAAACCAGTTCTTCTTCTTATCGCGAGGCAATTTGTAGTCATTTCGCAGTCGCTTTTTGCTCATTTCTCTAATGTGCAAGAAGCTCAAGAATAACGCCTCTCATTTCGATGCGCTCTCTCGACCTCTCTGACTTTGAGGCATTTTTGTTCATTTTTGCACAGATTTCAGCTCTTTCCGATCACGTATCCGATCATTTACAACGACTTTCGAAATGTTAATGTGAACGGGCAGGCAATAATTTCGTTTCGAAGTAGGAATGGCCTAATGTCGCAGTAATTTTTGCTTATTTCACCACAAAACCCAAGACCGATTGTTCATAACGACTTTCAAAATGTTAATGTGAACGGGCAGACAATAATTGTGTTTCGCATGCCCTTTTCTTCACTTTGCCACGGAGCACGATTCCATAATCATGTATGGCCACAAACTACTAAACTCCTGGCGAAGTTAGGTTGAATGTTAATGTGAGCGGGACGTCAGAATGGACTACCGTAACGCAGGCCGTATTCACGTAGATCCCAACGACTTTCAGCTCCCAACGACTTTCAGAGTGTTAATGTAAACGAGCAAGCAATAATGGCATCTGGAATAGGCTAATTTCGCAGTACTTTTCTCTCTTTTCTTCACTAAGCCCTAGACCGATCGTTCATAACGACTTTCGAAATGTTAATGTGAGCGGAGAAGCTGTAATTGCGTCGTGCAGAACCGATTGTGCACGTTTTGTAATGTGCAGAGATGTGTAGAAACTGTTCTACAAAGTTTTTTTGAAAAATGTTCTATGTACGGTGAACTAGCTCCATTTTGCTAAATTTCTTTCATTGTAGTGAAGGTCTTGTATTCGCCTATTTTTACGTTGTGTTTACGTTATTATTACTGTTCTGCGAGCGCGCTCTAGCAGCACCTGCCGCAATTGTCTGGGGAACTAAGAAGACAACATTCACAATTAGTAGCACACGAGATGGAACCTCCATATTAGAAGCAATTATTCTAACTGAATTTGAAAGGTGCGTGAAACGTAACCGAAAAATCTCTGCCCGTACTCAATGGAGATCCCCCGAGGGTTCCTGAAACTCTCGAATGAGCTCGGAGTTAGTGGATCATCCAGGATTCGTCTTGGTGAGACAAGATAGATGATACCCCCTTTGTCTTCACCAGCAATTGACTCCCATCTTCGCTGACTGATCATTCCAGGAGCACTATCATTCTATCTAGGAGCAGCGTGTTCGTCTCTCCCTTTTGCCTTGTCTCTCGCCTTTCAGAGAAGCGAGATTGTATCGCGAAGTGAGGTCATCCTTTCCTTCGAGTTGGTTCAGATGGATGATTCTCACTTTGTCTTCACAACTCTTGCCACTCCACGAACCCTATCACTCTTTCACGAAGCGCCTAATGTCTCGTCTCTCCATTTTGCTTTATCTCTCGCATTTCAAAGAAACGAGAGAGCTGTGCAAAATGAGTCAGAGAATCCATCCTAGTTAGCTCAGATGGATGATTCCCACTTTGTCTTCACTTTTCTTGTTGATCTATCACTTCGCTTCCCACTTTCTCACATACTCTCAAGGTACGAAGTGACGTGTCCTCACTTTATCTTGGGAGAAGTGTATCATGTTTGCACCATGAAACGCTGTGGCCGTGCAAAAGTCTACGTTCTAGTTGCTTCAAATTAACCCGCTAATAAGGATCATCGATACTCTATTCATCATTTTCATGGTTATTTTCGCCAACATCTCGAACGAAATCTTCAGTATCCAATCAACTTTTTTCCTACTTTCTTGAGCGAAATGACGCTAATTCCTGATGTTTTGACTAAACATCCCGTGCATTTTTGCTTGATACATGACCACCGGATTCCCAGACTCCTTTTTGCACCTCCATCTCATTCCTATGAAGTGACGTTTCGCTCTCTTGTTTTCGCTGCGCCGTCTGCTAAACTTTAGATTTACACTGGACTGCATCGCCTATTTTGCGCCCCTCGGGACCGAGATTAAAAATAGGAGGGTAGGGGACTCCCCGTTTTGGACCTCTTCAGAGTGGGCTGAGCGTGCGTTTGTCTGCGTCTCTCAATTTGGCGTTATCTCTCCCCTTCTCTGACTGTATGAGCTTGGAGGAATATAGCGAAAGGCGGCATAAGCGCGTCAAAACACTCGATGACCTCTCATGACTTCGCTCCTATTCTAACTTACCATGTAAATCTAGAAACCCTCTTCCTTTGTACCATTACCTTTCTTTACCTTTTCTTTTTAGTGCAATCACCCCTAATACATACAAGATAAATTCAAGATGCATTTGGTTGTACCAAGAGTCGACTGTGCATTGCTGGTGGACGACTAACGCGCCATTTATAGCATTCCTGAAACTCAACCCGTCAACTTTTGCTTCTCCGCATATTTGGTTTTCACAATAGGAACGAAATTTGTTTAGACAATTTTCAAATAGCATCTTGCCCTAAAATTATTTGAGTGCTCCTCCTCAAACATGCGTGTACTGCCTTATCGCGTTAGTAAATCGGGCGAATAATGGCAGTACAGGGGATTATGAGACTGGCAAGCAGTTTTTCAACCGGTGTGCATTATTTTCTGAGCTGTTCGTTGAAAATGCACTCAATGTTTCCTCATAATCTGCTCAGTATCCTCATTCCACACACATTCTCGCAGACTGGAGAGTTAGAAGTGAACTGGGAATAATGCGATGATAAATCTTATTAGACAAACGAGCAGTTTCGCTTAGCTAAGTGCGCTCTGATTGCATGAACAGCTCATTTTTCACCTTGTCATTCGTCAAATTCAAGTAATGGACTTTTTTTGGCATAATTTGTTCAGCCACCTGCCCTTCAGTGAACACATTTTAGAAGCACATTGAGACATTCAACACCTTCGTTTTTTTAAATTTCTTCTCTCTATTTGATCAGAATTGATCATTCATAGTATTTCTGTGGCAATATTTTGTGACTATTTGATTCGTCTTGACTCTCGTGGTCACCATGGCGTTCGTTTTTGCCCTGACACCTTTCCTCCTCTCCCCTCATGCGCCTCATTTTCATCCCATTGACATCCTCCCTATCTCCTTCGAACTTATCCGAAGTGAAAATCTATCATTTCCTCACTGCTACCTTTCTCGGCATGCACTCCGATCTTCGCATCGTACATATTTTCTCGCTTTTTTTATATTAGTAGAGTTGGATTGTTCATCTCATCAAACCTGAAATACGCATTGGCATTAGTCGCCACGCTGAAACATATCCAAATCGAGATGAGAAGAAGTTTGGGTTGCTCCCGGAATGATTTTCTTTTTTTTTCGAACATTTTCTAGAAAACAGAAAGAGCGCTTGCGAAATAATGATGATGAATCGGTTTCATGCCTTTTTTTGCACACTACTAGTTGATGCTTCGCTCTCTCTTTCAACGCGTCTCTCCCTTTCCCCTGCTCTCTCGCCGGTCAGACAGGGCGAGAGAGCGGGCAGAAGTGAGAGAGTCAGACAGCATCATGACATTTCCTCGTTTGTTATGTTCTAGACGCGCGTCCCGTCATTTTCCGAGAGTTTATTGAGCACCCCCTTTTTCTTCACCGACCGCTCCCTTATTATTGGCGTGTCTGACTCTCTCGGTTCAGCATGCTCTATTCAGAGATCAGGCAAAGTAGATAGAGATGCCATTTACTTGAGTAACTCTCTCCATTCCGCATGCTCTCTCGCTCCGTCTAACCAGCCAGAGATCAGCTGAAATAGAGATACCCTTCCCTTGTCTGTCTGTCTCTCCATTCCCCATGCTCTCTCGCTTTCTCTGCCCGAAAATGAAGAAATGAGGTCGATTCGTCTACCCCATTTCTTTCTGGAGCAGCGCGCCGCGAAATTTACGACTCCAGCCCATTTCAATGCTGCTATTTGAACGTGATTCGAGCAAGGATTGAGAGGTGTAGATGGGAAATGAGAAGCCGTCTCTTCATTTTGCATTCTCTCTCGGCGGTCAGACAGGACGAGAGAGCGTGTGAAATAGAGAGACGGCCGCTTCATTCTGACAGGCGTAATGTAGACCTTTCTCTAAGAGAGTGATGAGAAAATCGGCGCTTCCACGAGCTTCCTGGTAGCAAAGCGCTTTTGCTGCGAGATTGAAGCGAAAATTAATGGTTTGTGTCTTGGAAAGCCTAGCTAGAAAGCCTTGTAACTACTGCGTACAGTTCGAAATCCGGGTCGCCGTATCTTCATTGCACGTGCTCTCTCACCGGTCAGAGAGGCGAGAGAGTGTGTGAAATGAAGAGACGGCGACCCGGATTTCGAACTCTACTGCTGTGTACTCTATTGGTTGAGCCATGCTTACGGTATCAACTCTTCGCTTATACATGCTTCTTCACTTATCTCCCCTTTCAGAAAGCGTAAGATGACGCTCAAAAACGCCTCGATCGCTAAAGTTCTCACATCTCATTAGCAAGCGCGAAGCGGAGCGCTAACGAGCGTAACACGATTCCCTCCTTTCTCTGAATCTCTCCAAATCCCATGCTCTCTATCATTATCTGACCGGTGAGAGAGCAGGTGAAATGAAGAGACGGCAACCAGACTTCTTCCTTTCTCTGATTCTCTCAGAATCCCGTGCTCTCTAGCACGTTCTGACCGGTGAGAGAGCACGTGAAATGAAGAGACGGCGACCCTCATTTCGAACTTTCTTTCTCTGATTCTCTCCGAATCCCATGCTCTCTAGCACTGTCTAACCAGGAAGACGGGACATCTTAGGTTGGAAGCTAGCCGTTTTCATCTCAGCTTGCTTCCTTGCGGATGTCGACGTAGCTCGACCTTTAGATTATTTTTTTGCTGTTTTTCCAGAGCTCTATTAGAAATTACCGAATTGTTCACTCTTTGAGCTGTCTTTGAAACATAACTGGTTCATACTTTTGCGTAATAGAGTTTGATCTCCTGAAGGTCAATAGAATGTGGCGCTTCCTTTCTCTTAGATTCGTTAACAAAACTCACATGGGAGATATTAGATCATTGCTTGGAAGCTAGCCGTTTGCTACTTACCATTCCTGACTTCCGGACTCCACGCCTGCTTCAGTAGACCGGGCGGTGTTTTGGCTACTTTACGCGGGAGCCGTAAATAGCCCTGGGCCGGCTTTCAGGCGCCCAGCACAGAGTTTGGGGTGCCTTTCACAGTCCGCACCGGAGAATGCGGAAGGACAGTCTCTCTCGTTTTCACGCACTATCTTGCTTTCTCTGACCGGCGAGAGATCATGCGAAATGGAGAGAGCAAGTGCAGGGAGGGACTCTCTCAAATTGTCATGCTCTCTCGCTCTGTCTGATCGGCGAGAGAGCATCTGAACTGAAGAGAGCTGAATGAACTGAGGGGGTTGTCAGAATGAAGGTGGCGTCTCCTCATTCCGCACACTCTCTCACCGGTTAGAGTGACGAGAGTGCATGTAAAAGGAGCAGACCGATTCTTCAATACAATCCTTGTCTGAACTCTTCCGCCTATTACTCTTCTTTTCGCGAGAATATATTTTTTCCCATTAATGCTTTGATGTTATTGCTGAATTCCTGTTTTTCGATCTTTGAAGCACTTGCGAAACTCAATCGAGCTTCATTTTCGAAACTGAAATTAGTCGCTCCATCTGAGCTTCTGCGACCCTTGTTCTCCTAGCGTCGAATCAGTTTTTAAAATTTTTTTGTATTATTCATTTTCGAACTGAAAAGGGCTATGCGGCTCCTTTACTCCCTCTTTTCCCTTGTTTGCGCACGAAATTCGCTGTTTCTCTACGCCATCGCTGAAATTGCAAAGTTTAAAACTATCTCTGCATTTTCAAAATCCATTGCTCCATTTTGCTCGGCGGTTAAACATCTGAAAGAATATCGCTGCATCTGAGGTTTCCCGCCTTGTTTACACGCACGCAATCCGCTGTTTCTCTCTTCTTTATACGGGGGGCATTCATGGGAACCCTCCCCGCAGGATAGAGAGACAGATTGAGGTGTTTGCGAGGGGCTGGATTGGGCTGTGGAGAAAGAGAATGCTGCAGGAGCTTGGGGGAGGGGGGAGGGGTTCTTCAAGCTTATCATGCTCTGGACAGCCCGCAAGGAAATACTGCATCTGTGACTTTCGCGGGGGAGATAGATAGGTATTGAAGAGTGAGCGGAGTCCTGGTTGCCCTACTCAATTCAGTACCCACTCAATTTAGTGCTTTCCGGTCATCCATTGTTCCTCTTCCTGACCATAAAAAACAGACAACCGCGACCCTTTCTTCTATCGCCTGACCCTCGGTGGCTAGACGGAGTAAGAGATCACGTGAGATGAGGGAGAGGTTCAATTCGTCCCGTTTCCTCCCTGAATGCAAGGAGTATCTATCTCCACCCCGCTTTGGCCGCAAAGTTGTCGCTTCTCGTTTTCTCTGGCTCTCCAGCTCACCTACGCTCCTTTCCGGCCCCATCGCCTCTCCCTTCTCCTATGAGGCGCGTTGAAAAGGCTTCAGCAATCTGCCCGGTCACTCTCTTTCGACTGCTATCTCGCGTTGTACGCCCAGTAAAGGCTTCATGTTTGGAAGATGCTATCACATATTTGTAGCAAGCAGAAGGGCCTCGTGATGTACCTTTTTGTCCTTGCTTTTTCTTCCATTAGATGCAAAAATAAGAATGAAACTCACTTTAAAATTGGTGAGAGAGCAAGCGAAATGAAGAGACGATATTGCCCTCTTTCGAACTCTTATTCTCATGCTCAGAGATTGCAGTGACCATCGTGCTCGCGCTCACTTAAAATGCGCATTCATATCCACGCCAAAGGCAGCGCGCATGCAACTTGAAGGGAGCTAATGGTCACAAGGCTAGTCATATCCAGAACCTTGAAAGTGGATTCCCCCTCCTCCCTTTTCATGCGCCGCTCTTCGAAAAACGACACGCGTCATTCACGATTCTCGGTTGTTGATGTGCAATGAATATTCTATATTCGCCCCTAATGCGTGTATTTTTTCCCTGAACCAGACACCGGCTAATGATTCACTGTCTGACGGTCTGTCTCGTGTTGTTGGCTGGCTCGACATCCCATGTTTCTTCTTCTCTTGCTCATCTCATTTCCGCGCACCGAACATCCAATTTCCTATTCCGCATTTTGTTGCTACATATTTAATAAAAATAATAATATTTAATTAAATAAAATCAATTAAAAATAATATTTTGCGAATTAAAGCGAGTAATGAGCATGACCGCGCTACCAAAAAAAAACACGGTAGATTACGGTTATCGACTTTTGGACTTCATTATGCAAATTTTTCACTTTCACCTTCATCGTCACTTTGTTCTTTGTTTCGCGCCGTTTTGCTTTGTTGTTTTTGTTTTTGTTTTCATCGTTTGTTTCGTCTCTCTCACCTCGCGCTCCTGATTCGATTGCCCGTTCGTTGGGCGCTCCAATGCGATAATATATTCACCGCGGCTCGTTCCCTGCTCTCGCCCGCTCATCTCCCCGCCATTTGTACGGTTTCCAGCGCGTCTCTGTCGCCTATTTGTGACCGCATCGCTTCGGCATAGGCTATCGCCATAAAACCCTTATTAATTCGCCAAAAGGACTCGTTATTGTAACGATATGGCTGAAAATTCGCGTCACTTGAGTCCTGGTGGCCGAGTTGTGAGTTCCACTAGTTTTTTGACCATGCGCAGGTGCTTCCGGCCCTTTAAGCTCCCGCGTTTCGCCCGAGTTATGCATAATGTTGATGTTGATAGCAGGTGTTAGTGTTTCATCAGTCCGAAGAGCAGTGTCTAGCCCCCTTTTTCAAGCTTTGCTGAGTGCTTTTCAACTTTACGCTCTCCTATTCGTGACTGGAAATTATCTCATCGCTTGCTGAGAGCTTTCCTTTGCTCAACTTCGATATTGCTTCGACCCGCTATTATCATTTCAACTTTTGAGTGCATTTCCAGACTAAAATCTCGCAAACGCGAAGTGAAAGCGATTGCTAGCCTTCTTGAGTGCTTTTAGAAGTAATCGTTCCCTATATCTGTGACTCGCCATTATCGGCTCAACTTTAGAGTGGAATTCCGTCGAAAACCCCGCGATTCCAATTGAATGCTGTCAATTTGATTGCAGTCGAGCTTGTGAAAGGTTACCGTAGTCACCCTGCTTCCAGCGCTTTGACATTTGTTCTTATTTGTGCGCATTTTTCTCATTGAAGTTGGTAATTTGGAGCCAATGCAAAGTTGAAGAAGCGTCATTTGTATGGCGAAACGCGCTCGGGCGTCCCAACTTTGCCGTTTTTTGAGCCAGCTCGGCACCTATTGCAGACTCAATTTCGAGTGGGCAACGGTTTCTCCATCGCCCCCCCCCCCTCAATTTAGCATCGGCAAGTTTCCTGTGGCAGTCACGATATTTTTTCCGGCCCTGGCCCCAACTCGCCGTTCTCTTTCCTTTGCTCGCCTTCTTCTTCTTCTTCTTCTTCTTTGTTCCTTCTCGCTCATCAGATATGGCACACGTTAGGCGGGCCGAGTGAGTAGCCTCGTTTAAGTAACCCGCACTGTCTGCTTCTCTGCCGTCTCTCCTTATCGCTAGTTGTATCTCGTCGAGCGTCTAGTTATCGCAGCGCGGATAACTCTCTGTGTGAGGCTTCAGTGATGAGAATTGTACATCCTTACAAAATCCCGAGAATCCCCGAGTTTGAGCTGCTGCGAGGTCATTCCCCCCATTGTCTATGGCTTCTTGATGAGAATTGTGCATAGACTCCTTGTAAAAGTCATAGAATCTTCGAGTTTGAGATATTGTTAGGTCGATCCCCCGAGTAGTTTTCAGAACAGCATAAGTTTTGTGCTCATAGTTATTCATATAACCGCTTTTCCCCTGTCACCATCATCTTTTTGATGCAATATCCGGCTAGATTGACGCAGACTACGCGAAAGTTTCTGCAATTTTGCCTCGAAGTGGGATGGGAAATGAGAGAAAAAGGAGGAAGCGCGAGAGGAATCTTTGAAGAGGAATCTAATTGACCGGCTTGGCGCGTCTGAGTTTCAACCTTTCCTCTTAGGTCTAGCCGATTCATCGTAGATAGTAATAATTTCTTATTTTATCCGCCACACGCGTAGTATGCCTAATTAGCGGTCGTGATATCTGGCGATGGTCAGCTGGCTCCACTGACCTACATGTCATGAGCCGTCTCTAGACTTCCTTGTCCTAATGCCAATCGTGTCGATGAGTACGTTCACTCACGTGTGGTTAAAGTAATGTGACCCAATCACTTGTATGTTTCACTCTGTGGATATCCGTATTAGGTACCCAGTTCTCACCAATTTGTATGTGTAATTGCCTTAAAAAAGACTAATTGAAGTGTCAATTTCATTGTACAGTTTCCAACAAGGGGGATCCTGTCGCTTGTATGTTTCATGATGTAGGTATTAGAAGGGTAAGGTTGGTAATTCAATAGAAGACTCATTGTCAGAGGCATTGTAAAATACAATAAGAACTTGGTCATGCTCCGCCTGACGTCAAACAGTGCTCATTTATCCGATGCATAGTGAACCCGTCGAGGGAATTCGCCTACCGCGGTCACCCTTCTGGGCGTCAATGACCAGGTTGCGGTCCCTCAAACCCAATTCTCTCATTTCCGCAGCTTCTGAGAAGCTGAATAGTCATTATTGACAGTGTTTTCCGGATGAGATGGGAGGGAAAAGAAGATGGTGAGGAGCGCTAATCCACGGCGCAATAGAAATATCTATCCCGCCTCACATCAGGGTCTCAGCTCGCTTTCGTTATCGATAGATAGCGTAATAGAGCATAGGGATTTTTAAATCTTAAAAGAGGCAGACCTATTCCCCCCCCCCCCCCCCTT
>LS485229.1:131298-141751 GCA_900490705.1 Pristionchus arcanus | reverse complement strand
GGGGGGGGGGGGGGGAAGAGAGAGAGAGATGAGAAGATGCGGTGTTGTCTCTGTTTTCCACTCCGCGCCTCCTTACTACTACCACACAGGCGAAAGCAGATGCGCGTTAATACTCATCACTCACTTCCCTCCATGGCTTATTCCCGCGATTTCATGTGCTCAAAGAGATAGGTGTTTTCATGACAGATTCGATGGATGCTATCGACAACCAAGATCTGCGTGTGGTGATATGATGGAGCTGAAACTCAAATTGTCCACTATCAATCCTTCTTTGCATCTGTTTCTGATTTGTTGCGAAGTAATATTTTTGTGGGCTGTCTCATCGCATTGTCTCATCTGACTTCCTTATGACTATCTGCTGTGGTTGAAGCGCGAATGCTCCACGCAAATTTATTATCCCATTCGCCTACGCCGGCGCTCTGTTTCAGACTGACGTGGGTTATTGCGTGAGCGCAGTGAATTGGGTGACATGTCGTCGAGAAATCGCCCTCATCATTCTGCACGCTCTCTCGCCTCTCTGATCGGTGAGAGAGCATGCGAAATGAAGAGACGGCGGCTAACTTTTCGAGTTCTATTGCGAGCGCAGGGAATGACCCTGTTTCTCAACGCTAATGATGTGAATGAGACGTGCATGTTTGCCGTTTTGATTAATCTTGGATGGCAATTATCGCTTGGATCACAATTATCGAGGAGATCATTTCATTGGGATATATATTTGTGTTTTTCCAGCGGCTACACAAGACTCAGCGACAGTGACGATGTCACTGAATAATATGTGATAGGTGAAGCGCGAGAGTACCGGGAAGTTGAATCTGAGGTAGAGTTGTGTGGTGGTTCCTCACAGCACTCCTCTCCCAGCGCTTCATAGCATGCTATAACAAGCAGCTGAAGCGCAAAAGGGGCTTGTCGTTGATTTTCCTCTTTTTATTGTTTGAAGTTGCTACTTCATCCTCTTCCTATCGTTTCGTGCAATCTCCATTCGTGATATCCGATAGCTGGGACCCGGATCTACCGGGTTTCATTCTTGCAAATTCATTGTCAGCCCAACATGTACCCAAGCCGTGCTACGATAGGTAGTTTTGCAAAAGTTATTGCCTCTTGCAGTCCCCGAAAGTCCCATTCCCGAGCCACTTTTTGCCTGTCTGAGAACCATACGCGGTAGTCATGAGGAGGGCAACGAATGCCCCTCTTCAATTGCCATGCTCCCTCGCTCACTGTCCGACCGACTAGAGGGAAGGGGAGCTGGAGAGATCCAATCACGGGTCCTAGGAGAGCTGATTTATCGCTTTCTTACGGCAAAAATGGGCTGGACGACTACGGTAGAAGCAGGGCGGGGCCAGCTGGGGGATAAAAGGACTAGGCACTTGCCCTGTTTGCCAGTTAGTCTCTGCAGCTTTCTGCTACTAGCTACAGCGTATCTATCGATGGTTGACATGGGGTGAGTCGGTTTGAATATTTGACTAGGGTAGGCTACCGTAGTCCCACCCTCGTCATGGGGTGATTTTTTTCAGTAGGAACAATACAGATTTGAGTTGCAACATTTCCTTGTTTGATATTAGGATCACTGTGACTTTTGTGTTCAGTGTAAGTCGCGGCGCATCTGTGTTTCAGTGTGAGGTCATAGCTAGAGAATTTCGGTTGGCGTTCAGTATTACTCTTTCAGCGCTTCTTCAAAATTTCTTTGTTCACTTTTATTCTCCGTCAGGAAGAGTTGTGTCATCACCAACTAAATGATAGGTAGTGGCGAGTGGCATAATGGCTGGCACAACACTACGTGCGACTATATTCGTCTCATGAGGTATCAACACTAACATTTATCCTCCCTTTTCGCTTGACATTTCATCTCCTGATGGCAGGATAATCTTTGTGGTCGTTCATTAGGAGGGGGAGATTATTAGGAGCCATGAGGAAATATGGTGGTCTGAATCTGAAGACTGGTTTGATGTACTGTCGCATGTGGTATCAACACTACTATCTCCTTTTTTCCTATGGCATTTCATCTTCTGATGGTCTGTTCTTCATTACAGTGATTACGAAACAGAAGGGGGATAACTTGGTTTGATGTACTGTCTCAAGGTATCAACACTACTATCTCCTTATCACGGGTCTCCTGTAAGAATGTAGGAGGGCAAGCGACAGAAAAAAAATTGTTTGTCTTTGATTTCGCTGAAAGTTGTTTGTGTGACTATACTGAGGGTAAGGATCGTGCCTATCCATTTTGTTTTCCGAAATTTGCATATTATGCAAATTTGTGACCTTCCACTTCCAAAGGCTGTATCTGGCTTCGCATTTGACCTACTGAGTTCTAACTTGTTCAGGTCGATCCGCCATGATCGTATCTACAAATATCTCCATTGAGGATAAGGTTTATATTTCCGTATTCCATGCGATATTTCATGAAAACCCTTTTTATGCACACATTATGCAAATTTTCTTGAAATTTTCCTCTAAAGGATAAGCGTTTTATTTTTGATTCTGATTCCCCGTCCCCGACTTGATATAACCTGATATTTCATTTCCCTCAAAAGTGTCCGCCCGATAGTGCTACTGTACAGTGAAAACTGAACATTTCTGGACTTGGAATTTTTTCCGCTTCAGACATGTTAATTACCGTTACTCTTCTCAAATTTATGCAAATCCGCAAAGTTACCCTATCAGAGTCGAAGCTCTCGATGAGACCAACAATAAAGTCTTAGAGGTCGGAAGCATGAAATTCGACCGTTTTCTTGTAAATTTTAAAAACAGATTTTCAGCGTGTTTTAGAGAATTTCCTATTCATTACGGCATTTGTTTTGTAACTCGAAAACTATCGAATTTCATGCTTCCGACCTCTAAGACTTTATTGTTGGTCTCATCGAGAGCTTCGACTCTGATAGGGTAACTTTGCGGATTTGCATAAATTTGAGAAGAGTAACGTTAATTAACATTTTTCACAAAAACTAAGCACTAGGAACAAAAGTGCTAGGCACTAAGCACTAGGATCTAAGAAGCACTGAGCCTTGTTCTAAGCGCTGAGCCTGATCCTAAGCACTAAGCGCTAAGCTGTAAGTCTAAGGATAACATTTGAGGCTTAGTGCTTAGTGCTTAGTGCTTAGGCTTAGTGCTTAGCATGCTTAGCCTTTTGCTAGTGATCATTACATGTGTGTAGCGTCTAGGAAAGAAAGGCGAACGATCGAAATGAACTAGACGACCGTGCGGAATGCTCCGAATGAGGAGAAATGAGAAGGAGGGAAAAATGGGGGAGGGTGGGACCACCCCAACGGCAGAAGCGCCGAGTTCTCTTAGTGGAAAATTTTCCGGATTTCCAATAAGCCGAACAAGGGGATTAACCGCACTCGCAACGAGAGAGTGTGAAGAATGAGGAGACTATTGGAAATCCATTAGTGTTATTGGAAAATCATTTTCCAATAAGAGAACTCTAGTCATGAATTACTGTACGCCCCGTTTCATCCTCATACTATTTTTAAAATTGTTTTCATCGTTATTTCATCGAAATAGCATAAATATTATTATTATTAGCTCACCCTCAGCTTCGGGAACGGCCTGCTCACCAGCACGGAGAGGATCGCTGTCGTGCCGTTGGCTCTGGAATTTAATATAAATTAAGATAATTAAATCAATTTTAAATGAAAATTAACTGGTTGATCTACGAATCTGCGCCCGTGACATTACCGTTCCGCGCGCTAAACTAATTCACCCTGCTAGATAGATGTTTTCAGTGTGCGACATCGGAGTAAAATAAAATTTAAAAGGCTAATAAGCACCATTGAAATTCCAGGCTTCACGCACTAGACATAGTTCGCAATTCACACAGACATCAATAAGCGCCGAATAACGATAATTAACCTTTTAGCGTATCATTCTCTCCGTGTATCAAATTTTCAATTTATTAGGGGAAAACAGAATCAGAATCTAATGTGAAACTTAACACATGTGATCAGAAGAAATCCAATGTGGCAAGGAGAATTTATAATCAATGAAACCTAATCCAACCTGCACAGGCAGTCGCCCAGATCGAGCACCTCCAGCTGTGTGAGGTCACCCAGCGACTGGAAAGTGTTTATTTATCACGGGTCTCCTGTAAGAATGTAGGAGGGCAAGCGACAGAAAAAAATTGTTGGTCTTTGATTTCGCTGAAAGTTGTTTGTGTGACTATACTGAGGGTAAGGATCGTGCCTATCCATTTTGTTTTCCGAAATTTGCATATTATGCAAATTTGTGACCTTCCACTTCCAAAGGCTGTATCTGGCTTCGCATTTGACCTACTGAGTTCTAACTTGTTCAGGTCTATCCGCCATGATCGTATCTACAAATAACTCCATTGAGGATAAGGTTTATATTTCCGTATTCCATGCGATATTTCATGAAAACCCTTTTTATGCACACATTATGCAAATTTTCTTGAAATTTTCTTCTAAAGGATAAGCGTTTTATTTTTGATTCTGATTCCCCGTCCCCGACTTGATATAACCTGATATTTCATTTCCCTCAAAAGTGTCCGCCCGATAGTTCTACTGTACAGTGAAAACTGAACATTTCTGGACTTGGAATTTTTTCCGCTTCACACATGTTAATTACCGTTACTCTTCTCAAATTTATGCAAATCCGCAAAGTTACCCTATCAGAGTCGAAGCTCTCGATGAGACCAACAATAAAGTCTTAGAGGTCGGAAGCATGAAATTCGACCGTTTTCTTGTAAATTTTAAAAACAGATTTTCAGCGTGTTTTAGAGAATTTCCTATTCATTACGGCATTTGTTTTGTAACTCGAAAACTATCGAATTTCATGCTTCCGACCTCTAAGACTTTATTGTTGGTCTCATCGAGAGCTTCGACTCTGATAGGGTAACTTTGCGGATTTGCATAAATTTGAGAAGAGTAACGTTAATTAACATGTGTGAAGCGGAAAAAATTCCAAGTCCAGAAATGTTCAGTTTTCACTGTACAGTAGCACTATCGGGCGGACATTTTTGAGGGAAATGAAATATCAGGTTATATCGAGTCGGGGACGGGGAATCAGAATAAAAAATAAAACGCTTATCCTTTAGAGGAAAATTTCGAAAAAATTTGCATAATGTGTGCATAAAAAGGGTTTTCATGAAATATCGCATGGAAAACGGAAATATAAACCTTATCCTCAATGGAGTTATTTGTAGATACGATCATGGCGGATCGATCTGAACAAGTTAGAACTCAGTAGGTCAAATTCGAAGCCAGATACAGCCTTTGGAAGTGGAATGCCACAAATTTGCATAATATGCAAATTTCGGAAAACAAAATGGATAGGCACGATCCTTACCCTCAGTATAGTCACACAAACAACTTTCAGCGAAATCAAAGACCAAAAAAATTTTTCTGTCGCTACATGCTCTCATTCTCCTACGTTTTTACAGGAGACCCGTGTTATTTCCTATGGCATTTCATCTCCCCGATGGTCTGTTCTTTGCTTACAGTGATTACGAAACAGAAGGGGGATAACTTGGTTTGATGTACTGTCTCAAGGTATCAACACTACTATCGCTTTTTCTGTGACTTTACTGTCTGGGATGCGTGGTTAGATGGTCTGATAATCGCTATTCTAAGTGTTGGCCAACTGTACGCTGACTAGAGTATGGTTCATCGTTGGATTATCATGGGAATTAACTCCGTAATTGTTTGGATGAACTGTCGTAGTTGAAAAACCGAGAGCAAAGTATAGAGAGATGAGAGTTCCTCCTTTGGTCTTTCGAGTGCTGTCCTATCAAATCATCTCGTTATTACTTTTTGAAGCAAGAAAGAACGCGGAAGTGTACTGGTTGCTAATGAGATTCTGGTTCTTTTCTAACAGGAGGAAAGTGTCCAATAGCTCGTTGGAGCACTAGGCATTCTTGATTGGAACTTGCTTTGTTCCTACTTTTTTGTACCAAGCCCCCCTGGATGATAATATCTGCAGAAAGTAGAGGGGGGGAGGTAGTTAGGTGCGGGCGTAGGATCTCCTGGAATTGCACTGCAAATTCGCTAAAGTAGCCTAGTTGCGGCTGCTACGTAGGCATCCGCGCCTACGTAGGCAGATGAGCCTAATTTAGGAATTATTTCGAATATGATTCTCTCCATTTTGCACGATCTCTAACTATCTGACTGGCGCGAGAGCGTGTTAGTAGAGAGAGCTCACAAGGGGTTGTCAGGGTAGTTTCAACGCCCTAGGTCTCTCCATTTGGCATAATCTCTCGATTTCTCTGACTGCCGAGAGAGTGTGGTTGATGAAGAGAGCGGCGAAGTGTCCATTATGGCCTACCCCGCGTCTCACATTGTCACGGCGATTTTACGTTTCACGGAATGGGCTTGATGAGGTTCTCTAATGGTTCACCATTGAAACGGCCAATTTCTGCATGATCTCAGGGGCCCGACTGGAGGGATACGGTAGGCTAGCAGCAGACACGATTCTCACTTTCTTTAACCTTCCGTGAGTGCTCCAAAAGTTTCTCTCTCATTTTCCCTGCTCTCTCGCCACCCCCCCCCCTTAAGCCACCATTTCGAGCATCGGTCCCACCTTTTTGCCCCCAAATTTTGCAAGAGCCCGCCAATCTTCCCATAGGTGGAGAAAAAGAGGCGATTCCGCAAAGCATAGGGAATATGAAGCGCTTTTTTGAGAGGCGGTGGTGCTTGGGAAGCGAAATTTAAGCAATGAAAGATTGATTTCACACATTTTTTTTTCTTGGCGGAGTTCTGGCTGATCAATTCTCATATTTTTTGCTTGGGGATAGCGGTTTGGAATGCCGAAGATCCCTGCAGTACGGTGGCTGTGCGAATTGGACTTGACTTTATTTGTGCAGATTTTTTGCGTGCAATTCCTGATGGGGAATAACATATCATATTTCGGATGGGATGTCATTAGAGGAACGCTGCGGCTCTGCTTATTTTGCTCTGGTACTCTCGGATTCACCGTGACATTTCCGCACGAAGTTGCTCAATAGGAAGTATCATCGTAGTTACATTGGGAATTCCGAGCGGAGTCGGAAATAGGATGGCTTCTTCTCGAATTCAGAACAATTCAATCCTAGATAGGCGCAAATTTGCAAGTAGCATTATTGTTTCATCCGGAGATGATTGATTGGAAGGCTCGTTATTTCTCGATTCTGCACTGATTTCGTTGGAGGTACACATTTTAAAGTCAGTGCAGTCGTACTGGTCTCTGTCAACTCTTCATCGTTTCTGTAGTAAGACTGCCTTGAAGAGCGAAAAAGAAACTACCTTAATCTCACTGAAAGGTAGTCACTACGGTAGGTATCTCTATCGGATTGCCGCACTGTCTCGGCAGTCAGAGAAAGGAATAGAGTGTGTAGAAGTGAGAAGGATAAACTCCTTCTCGGAAGATGATGTGGACTCACGATCCCTCTCTCGTCCTCTCTCGTCTTCCCTTATTTCTCGCCAGTCGGGGGAAGAAAGACGAAGACGACGTGCGAGAGCCAGGCGATAAATCGTATTCTGGCATTCTGCCAGATCCCGTGAGTCGTGATTAATGGCGATGATGCGGGGTAGAGATTCGGGAGATGGATACGGTAGCATCAGGCGGCTCAGCGCCCAATTTCCGGGCGGGATGCGCGAACATTTGTCTTACGTTGTCTGACTATCTCCTTTCTCCATTATCTCTCGCCCTCTCTGACTGGTGAGAGAGTATGGGAGTTGAAGAGATCGTATTCACGCCGCATCTTTCCTATTCCCCGGTTTCCGGCGTTCAATTTCCGCTCCTGTCACTTTTTGCATTGCGCCGTTATTAATCGCGAGAATTTTGGCGGGAGATTCAAATTTGAATTATTGCTTTGCAGGAGCGTGATCGATGATCGGACGGTCCCGGTGACACGAGCGATGCGCAAGTGCAAGCTGAAGCGACGAGACTGCGGTAGGCCTCTTGATTCGCCCCACTATCTCGTCGGTTAGAGCGAGCGAGAGAGTGTGTGGAAGGGAGAGAGCATGAGAGAAAAGCCAGTTTGCGATAGCAGGATTACGGTGGTTATTGTTGAAATTGATTATGGTCGGGTGATAAATAGTATTTCATTATGCTTCAAATCTACTTGACACTGAACTTTGAATTGACCACCAATCTTGTGTACGGCATGAAACACGTATGTACCGGCCGGCTGGAGAATTCGTTCACTCCTAGTTCTCCTTTTTTATCATTCCTTTCGTTAAAAGACCTATTTGCCGTATGATCCAATAAGTTGTGTACCTGTCTATAACAGTCTAATCAAGCGATACTCAGGATTTATAGAATACTAATATTGCGTTGCGCGAAAGTGCAAATCTCTTAGCATTTCATAATTGGATTACCTCTCATTAGCATACCGCAAGTGAAGTACCGGCACGTTCTCATAATTGACCTTTTCCGTTGTGACTTTGTATTTATCTTATCTATTATTATTTTTCCCTTTTATCACCGATCTTGCGCGTTATTCAAACTGGCCGACGGAGAGAAGCAGTGGTAATTTCGGAGATACGTTAGAGCTGATGGCACCCGAGGGTTGTGCTAGCAATGTTCATTGATTTATTCGTTAGTTGACAATGGCCAGGTGCATCGATTGAATTATACTGTAGTAATTGATGATTGATTGGGTTACGGTATCTAAAACGATGCATTGATTGCAGATAACGAGAGCAACGAGAACACTCGCGCGACGATGGCCGGCCGAGGAAGGATTACGGTAAGGGGGTTGTAAATTGCATTGCCGCGACTAGGACATGGTGTGCTTGTGAAAGAATAAATTTTCAAGTTATTCGATTTTCACCCGATGAAGTTGAAGGGGGGGGGGGGGTACGGTATTATAGCAGGGCTACGGTGGTATTGTGGGAGCATGGTCGCAGTAGTTGAATTCTCGTTCATTGAACCATCAGCCATTCGGATCACTTGTGCATAGCGTGAAACACAGAGGGGGAGGGGCTGGCGTGGACCATGCAGTCTAGCAGGAATAGTGTCCAGTCGTGTGCGGTGCACCACGAACTTGAAGCTGGCTTCACTATATATCGCGGTTGCTTCGAAATATTTTGTGTTTTATAATTTGGAGTGATACCGCCAGGTTAATTGATCCATCAATCGCTCTTGCCTAATAGGGAGAGCATGAAACACAGATGCATCCAGTCTGGCGCATCATGAATACCGCTTGCTTGCGTAATCGCGATTTTTTTTGTATTTGCTGTGTTTCGATAAACAGGGGAGTAGTGTAGTGTCATATTACGGCATCGATCGTCAGGTTACGGTATATAAATTTGTGATGACATTTCGGCCATGTGATTCTCTAGTTTAGAGGGGGGTGGGTAAGGGATCACTGTATCCTGAGAATACGGTATCGGCTGGTAGATTACGGTTCATCACAATGGTGTCATCGATCGATGTCTTGCAGGCGCTGATGGTGGGCACGGTGCTGCTGGTGGCGGCGTCGACGCTGCCCACTGTGGGAGGGCTGACGGACGAGGAGACGGAGCGAATGTGAGTATTGATTATTGATTGGAGAGGTACTACGGTAGAGGTGGTGTGAAGGGAATCCAGGGGGGATACTGTAGGGAGGGGGTATTGGTTTCTGTTGTATTCGGTGTTTCGCGCTTTCTCAAAGCACTGGTATGGTCAAACGCTGCAAATACTACAACAGTTAATAGGTTGAGGAGGACGAGTGGCGGTACTGAGGAGGTGTTTTATAACTGTGATTGTATACACAAAACAAAATAATGCAAATACGGATGCTGTCGCTTGCGTATAATTAAGTGACCACGATCAAAAAGCGAGAATGGTTGGTTGAATGAAAATTCATGATTTTTTTTTCGCCTCTCGACCGGGACCAGTATTAGTCTTGCGCTCACGCCCGGTGCTATGAGCACACTGTGAAACGAGAATGCAACTATCTTGGGAACTTGTTTTTTTTGTTTGTTTTTGCATGATAGCGGACCCCGTTGACCAATTGAAACCGAGCAGAATGTCTGAAGATGAAGCACCTGTGAAACACGAGCCTAGCGGGGACCAGAATTGGGAATTTTATGTGTTTTCTGAAAGGCGAAACTCGCATTTAGTTTTTTTTGTCCTACGAATGCTTAGAAAATCATAATCAGTATTCGTGCCTAGCTTTGAGTTCATCGTGAAACATGAATCGATATAGGTCATGATTTGAATTAAATTTGCCTTTAACGACCAGGTTTTGAAACACATGTGAAAATGGTTTAATTGTAGTAACTTAATTAATATAATTCTATTATTGCAGTGCGCTCGCAGCCGCTGTCCCGTGGGAGGAGTTGGTCTACGGGGCGGCGATGGGGCTGAACGATGCCAACCCGTGGATGAGGGAGGAAGAGGCCAAGTGGAGGGCGGCCAACCCCCATGGTATGTTTTATAATACTAATAATAATAATTTATCTACGCCCGAAGCGCAACGAAACCGAAAGTTGCATTAATAAGGTGGAATAGCTGGAGGAGGTTGGGGGGACTGATGGGG
>LS485229.1:0-131265 GCA_900490705.1 Pristionchus arcanus | reverse complement strand
TTTGATACTTTTTCAATCAGTATGGTATCCCACCTCAAGTTGGAGAGATCAAAGAGGCCGATATGTTTCGCTGATTGTTGGGGCAAATACAAGGGGGATTTACCTCACATAAGCATAGATCAAAGAGGCCGTTGGGCAAGCAATCAGTGGTAACTAACGCAATCCACCGGCTTTTCCAAGGCCCGCTGAGCAAAACATTCCAGACCACCACTCGACGACTACCGTATCTGGCAAGAAGATCAGACGACTGCGACAGGCGCCCTCCGACACTGCGACCGAGTCGACTCCGGCAACGAATGGGACGACGCCGCTGCCCGGCTAGTGAGTGTTTACGGTAGCATGTTACGATATTGTGCTACGGTAGGATATGGTACGGCTACGGTAGTTGCTGAAAGATGGAGTTACTGACTGGATAGTGAGTGCCTAGCTATGAGCTAACAGTGAAACATGAATCGATAAGGAGAACATATTGATAATATCGTTTACGGTAGTCGATCGGGATGAGTTGTAATGAATTTCGACCTGTAGTTCGCCTTCAAAGATTTTCCACCTTCCGTATCCTCTAAATACCGTATAGTCACGTTCTCCCCCTTTTGCAGTGAAGAATTCTGCAAGATGAAGGCGCGACAAGTGTTTCCCGTGAACAAGGAGCACCCGATCCACGTCCTCATCCCTCTGCCCGAAGACGACACCTCGGATGTGGTGAGTATACGGTAGCTAAGGAATACGGTAGTTAGTGGGTACTGTAGCGAAGAGAATACTGTAAGGAAATGTGTACGAATTGGCGATGGTGAGTATACGGAAGCTGACGGGTACGGTAGATCATGAGAACGGTGGCTGAGGGGTACTAATCAAGGGCAAATTTATTTCAAAGTACCTTTAGATCGGTTCTGCCTTTTTTTCTAGTTTTGGGTTTTCGAGTTACTTCGATAGTGCAACTAAGCCTGGTCATGTTATCCCACAGTACTCGCTTCCAGGGTCGATACAAAGGCCGAAACCCCTTCGATTTATCGCTCAAGAAGATGAGGCCGTTGATGGATCTAGCTTCCGAAGATATCTACGGTCGAGGTACGTTTTATTAAGCGAATTTATGAAACAGCGGGAAATGTGTTTCATTAGAATTATGAAATAGTCAGACATTCGTCTACAACACAATGCGGTAACTACCTTGATGACTACTAAATCCCATTTCCTTCAGGACTCCTGCCGGACCAGTCTCTTCATTTTCTGTACAAGGAAACTTCGCTGAGTGATGCACAGGGACCGAATGTGGCGATCGAGGCGCTCTCCAATAAGCAGTGAGCGAATTAATATTTTATTTTTTTAGCAAGGGGTTAAGGATAAGGCTAAGCAAAGAGGCGGGACAATCGATTTCGTAGACCAATCAAATTGAACGATATTCGGGGACACCATTTCCAATCCTCTTACCGTAATTCCAGACTGAACTGCATCATCGGCTACGCGTTTGTGTACGCGCTCGCGCCCGTTGCCCGAATGTCGCCCTACTGGACCACGGAATATGTAAGTAATTACGGTAGCGTCATACCGTATACGGTACCAGGGATTACGGTAGCTATATGAGCGGGTAGGGCGTCGGACGACTGTCATCAGTCGATAAGCCATTCCTGATTCAGGCTGCCGTATCTAATCGATAATCCCCCTTCCCTGATTCAGGGATCCTGCGGTGTGCCCGTGCTTACGACCATCGGCAACACGGGTAATCTGGACGACAAGTCGGAGTACCGACTGATGACGAGAGTGGCCAGTCCCTACAAGGTACGGTAGTGAGGGATGCGGTAGCAAAGGTTATCGATTTTTGGAAGTATAGGGTACGGTAGTTATGGCATTTTGGCGTGTTGCTGTTCTGCTTCTGATTTCAAAAGTTTTTGCCATCAATGGTCTCAAATTGACTCTCAATCCGATGTTTCAGGTGCTTCGTCAAGTGCTCAAGGATTTCCTCAAGTTGAACAATTACACGAAAGTGTCGTACGCGTTCCACGATTATCGCGCGTCCGGCAACGACAAGGATTCCACCGTACCGGTGAGTGGATATTACGGTATCTGTGGGGATGATACGGTAGGATTGGAAGATCGGTTTCGGCAATTTCTGACGATTAACTTTTAAAGAAAGTAAGAGAGGCAGTGAGAGAAAAGAAAAGGACCATAATGTGTTCTCAAAAATATATTTTGACATTTTTCTATTTTTTCCCTATAATATTGTTGTATTGTCGCATCACATTGTGATACGTCTGCACAAGAAGTCCACCGTAGAATGCAGTCCGTGTAAATAGAGGAGATTAGTTTGATCCCTGATCTTTGATCTTGAGCCAGCTCTTGCTTCGGTTTTTTTTCATTCTGCACGCATGCACCGGCAGAGAAATACTCATTCAAATTGGGGTCAAAAAGTGTCAATGGATAATATGTAGTGGTCTGACAACCGGTCTGGTTAGTGCCTATGTGCATCTGGGTCCTTCGTCTGCTCTGCTATCTTTTTTTTTTCGAATCACTATCCCCCTCACATCACGCCTTGTCCCCGATTGAAACGTGTCCATTTTAGGATCGATCTGCTAGGAGTGTTCCAATCGTAGAACCGATGTTGCAGACCGAGGGGAGTTGCTAATAATAACATTTATAGTTTTTTTTTAAAATTTAATACAACTAAAATTATGTGGCTTGATTCTGGGGGTTTATTTATTTTTTAAATTTGGCCCTCGAGCTTGTGATTTTCGGAAGTTTATTCTGCCCTTTTAGTGCATTCAGGGAGTACCGAAAATAGAAATATGGGGTACCAAGGATCCCATCTGGATCTCCTGAGTCAGGAAGGGGAGGAGGTACACTACTCCTACCGTATCGTGATCTTTGATCTCTCCTGCAGGTGTCCGAGTGCTTTCTGCTGATGTCGTCGATGCGTCCCTACCTCAACACGTACTTCACCTCGATGGGCTATAAGGAGGACCCGCAGGTACGGTAGATTATTCTCTTAGTACGGTATTTAGCTCCCAGGCGTTTTGTTTGTACGGTTAAATTGATGAAAAACGCTATTGGGGGGGGGGCGATAGGGCCTTATCTTGGTTATGATCATAAAGAAGATGGAAACCGATTCCGGGGTACGTAGCTCAATGCGGTAGTTACTACTCGTTACTTAGATAGTGTAGATATTTGATTGAGGAGTTCCAGCAACGATATGGGCATGAAACAATTCAAATCAACGAAATAATTTAACATCAATCGTTGTCATTGCAGAACCAACCCCACAACCGGTTCAACGAGGTACGATTATCGATTATCCAGGAAGGTTGCGATAGGTTACGGTGGGCACACGCAAGGAGCAGGTGGGATCTACTGATGAAAAGGGCCAATTCCAGGAGACCTGGACACGTGAGCAGTACAAGGGAATGCTCAAGGCACTGTCCACGTTTACGAACGGTATTTATATCTATTTTTTTAATAGTTTTTTTTTTCAATCACCATGCGCCCTTATTGCGCAGAAATGGTGCGTGTATTATGCGTGGTTTTTGGTGCATTTTTCGGTAGGTGTTTTGGATGGTTGAATAAATGGTCTCTTCATCCCGGATTCTCCCTGAGGCCAGAGAGGCGAGAGGGCACGTGAAATGAGGAGGGCCATATATTGCCAAGCTATCGTATGCGCTCGACGCTCCGTGCATGAAGACGACGAAGAGCGGGGGTTCAGATTACCACAAAAACTTCCTGATTCCGTGAAAAGGGAGGCCGTGCGCGCCCGCATTTCCCCTTCCTGTTATGAATATTCAGCGAGCCTCTGCTTGCAGAAGGGAGCGTATGCGCAATGCGCCCCGTGAAAATTGACACCACGGTAGGAGAGAGAGGCCTGTTTTGCAAGCGTGAGCAGCGTTGTGAGCCTCCCAATAACGCATGCTATCTAAAGGATCAGATAAAGCGACGACTGCGCGGTGCACGTTTTATGCGTAGTTGAAGGTAACCTGTCAAATTTGAGCTTCAGCAACAGGATTCATAAAAAAAATAATATAAGCAACCTGGTAAAGTTGTGCTTCCGCAGCAGTTTATGACTGCACGATTGCTGTCTCGGTGACAAAGGTAAGGTGAACAATTTAAAAATATTGAAAATATGCATGCAGTCTGTCCATGTGTTTCGTGCCCGTGATTGTCGAGTGATTGTGAATTTGGAATGTCCCGAACCTTCCAGGTTTCAGCACTACAGTAAAGGGGCATCAAACTGGCACAGTCAATTATTTTCGGACTGTTGATTTATAATTGAAAATAATACTTGTATTTCATCCTGCCGGACTCGCGCTACATCAGTAAATTAATAAATCAGGGCACTTGTACCGACGATACCGCTTGGATTCGCCAGAAACCAAACAATATTTTAATTTCTTATTGCCGTGTATTTCTTCACGCTACTTTCGCTCCGTATTCCAAGCATCAGTGTGGGGAGGTTTCATTGCAATGAAAAAGGTCTAGCAAATACAATCCGCATCTCCTCTCCATTTCCCCAACCGGCAAGATATCATTCATTTCGGAGAGTGACTGTTGCTCCGGAAAGAGTGCGGCGTGCAGACTCCACACATATTGCATTAGGCAGAGCACTCGGCAAGCGATGAGGCTATAACTCGATTTGATGAGGGCAGGGATTCAGTAGCAGAAGTCTCCCCAGGGAGGTCAGAAGTCGGACGCATTCGTTGGTATTTTGGTGGATTGTGGACCAAATGAAAATGGACTATTGCAGTGATAACTGATTTCGGCTATTGAAGAAGTGTGCAGTCGTTTCTCAATTAATAGGCTTGTGGCTGCATAATATAAAGATGGACTAATGAATTTTGGTATTCTTGTGTCTTTTTCTGCTGAAACTGATTTCGCTACGTGCAGGATTCACTTCCGTTGCCACAAGCGGTCGTTCGTCTCAGTGAGCGATTGTTATTGCATCAGAGTAGGCTTCAAGGAGCTTGGCTACCATTGAAGAGCCATCAATCGCTACACGGTTGAGAGGGCGGACTGGGGGATATAGAGTGGTTTCAGAGTTGAAATGGGGTGGAAATCTGGTGATGCGACGCTGCAAAGAAGATTCATGTGGAAGATAAACCAATCGCTGAAACTTCAGTTTTGCTCCGTTTTCTAGTATGTATGTTTAGACGTCAACTCAACGTAATCGTCGTTCTTGCGCCAACCTCAAAGGGTTGTGCGCCTCTATAAATGTTGGCTAGCATCTCGCAAGTCGAATAGGTCGAGGGAGCATGCATAATTGAGAGAGTGTTGACCCTGGTGCTCTCTGCGGAGAAGCGAAGAGTGGCAGCGAGACACAATGGAGCCCCGTCTTCCCTCCGCTCGGGCGCTGTTTTCTTTATTCCAAAGGGCATCCGAAGAGGGATTTGTGCGGGGTTAGGAAGGGACGCCGATTAGAATGGAGTAAGTAGGCAATCAAGGAATCATCTTCTCCGATTGGTTGTTTGGCCGGGCAGACGGCCTGCGGTAATGAATCCCGGAAGCAATGGCCTGGCGTCACTCGTTTAGAGTGGAGGAATTTTCTGCAACGCGCGCCAAGAGGGGGTTAATGGTGGAATTACCAGAAGAGGAGGAGGTGAAGGAAGGAAGATGGAAGTCGAGGCAATGGAAAGAATAGACGAAGGGGGGGGGGATGCAATGAGGAAGGAACATAAACAAGAGCAAAGAGTGTACCCGCGAGTGAGGACGGCCGGGTTGTTGGTATTTGCGATGGACGCAGGGCAAAGACCGCGGCCGGATTGCAGAACACGCACGCAAAGCCGGATACGGTAAGAGGGATTGTGATAGTGCACGCATGATTACATCCCTCAACGATGTTGATAGATCAAACAGTTTTTATTGCAACTGAAGAGTTGGACAGAGCAAAGGCGAATAATGCGATTGCGCACCGAGAGTAGAGGAGATGAGCGGGTAAGCCTATTACCGCTCCCCAGTAGATAATGGGACGGACACTCTCCAATCTGCCCGATCTCTCGATTGCTCTGGCGGAAAAGAGGCGTAATGCAAAGATTTATTGCTCCAGCGTGTACCGTTGAGAACTGTCGTGGTGATGATTGAGCAAATTTTGCAGAGATTTGGAGATCTCTAGGTATTCAAGAGGGGTAACGCGATAGGCAGTCCTCAGGCATTCTTCCTCTATGGTTACATACGAAGAGGAAGAGGGAGTGATCACCCATTCAGCGGCTACGGTAGAGAAAGGCGATACGCCCGCGGCCACCACGGAAGGAGATTCTGTAAATAATCGGTGTGAGATGTTATGTGACAGAGATTGGAGCGTCGCAGTTATGATCCCACGTGATGGATTATCATCGTTTTTTTTGCGTGCGCTGTTTTCGCAATGACGTGAGATCCCCCATCATCTGCTCTCGAATTTCCATTCTATCGGCGCAAATCCCTGCAAGGAAACTGCGAACGTGCATCGCATCAAAGAACCCATCGCAAGTGTATTCAATAGAGTGCCTCTTCTTCTTCTCCTTTCTCTTCGTCCTCCTCTTCTCTTTTTCCTATTCCCCTATTCCTCTTCGTCCTCGACGTCCAATTCTGCAAGAGTAGTCCTCACAGAGCACAACTTACGCAGTATCTCGAAGGTAGATCGGACGAGGCAGTGGAGAGGCAAGAAACGGGAAGAGGAATTGCGCCCACAGAAAGAAGAACGCAGTAAGGGCCCGGGCCCCCATTCCTAATAGAGTTTGCAAGTGACGAAGGGACAGACCTCTACATTTCAAACGAACTCTCCTCGGTTAGAAAGAAGTAGCAGTAATTTATTGTCAAAGAAATAAATCTGAATGGAAAGATGATGATCGTCCCCCTAGTTGGCTGAATTCAACGGCGGCAGATCATGGTAGCATTTCTGTCGCTTGTTTTTCCATTTCTCCTTCTTCCTCCTTTGCCTTCTCCATCCACCAGAATGATACAATAAGACTCTCCCGAGTTAGGCTCGCTTTGCCTCGCTCTCTGCGGCAGCTACTGCAGCAAGAGAGAGAGTTGTTTTGTGGTCAACCGGCCGTCAAAATGGCCTGATAGATACTGTTTGAGCCTGTTCCTCAGGGAAATAACAGAAAGAAGTTGAGGAAGGCTGTAGAGATGACTAATGTCTAGACCCTAATTGCTTGAAATGGCAATGATAAAAGATAAATGCCAAGCGTGATAATAACGCGAGGCCTTTATCATCGTCCCCAGTGAAAGGAGCAATGAGTGGGAGTCGGTGTGGGTGCCGCTGGTTGATGTATGGATGGAACGAGCGAATATGATACATGGCCAACGCGTAGCACACGAAAGAAACACGCACAAGGGAAGAATGAAATATTGCAGAAAGCCGAGAGTTCATGGAGTAAATGTTTATGGCTGCAAGAGAAGCCAGAACTCCAATCCGACTCGAAAGTGTGCAGCTAATCGCATCCGCAAGGGAAGTCCTTAGCTTGCATGCAATCTCGGGGGTGGAAAACACAGAGCACGAGAGAAATTGCCTCAGGGCAGTCGAACTCTCTTCCCGAGATGGATGACATGAGATAAGGAGGGGGATTGGAAGGAAAGAGAGAGGCTTCCGGAGTTGGATACAAAGAGTTGGTCAATGATCTAGTACGAATTGACTAGGGGTGGAAGGAGGAGGCTAGGGTATAATAAGGATAGAAGTAGTGCCGGCAAATGAACCGGAAGATTGACCTCGTGCAGAAAGCCAAAGGTGGCGGCTAATCTGTTGTCAACAAGTGCGCCACAAGTGACCAGTGGACTAATGCGTGTGTTTATCTCTCGCGCGCATCGCTCTACTCGTATCTTTCGCCGTCTCTCGCACCGACGCTGATGAGGGTGTTTATTCCGTAAGAAGAGCAGAGAGATGAGAGGAAGAGGCGAAAGGAGAGCTGCCCTTTGCAGGGTACAGTGAGGAAGAAGGAAGGGGCGATAATGGTCACGCAGGACCGGGAAGGGAGGAGGATTAAAATAGATGGATGAGGCTGGTGATTCTTGCCAGATGAGCGCAATTTTTTGCCAAAGAGTTTCGAGACTAGAGATCGGTGGGTGCTTTGGCACCGAGCGCAGGTTTTTGACTCATTGTGGCGGAAGCGTTTGCAGTGATGCAGAAAACTGCAATCATCGAGTGAATTGGAGCCCAGCTGAATTGGAGTTGTTGTTGTTGTATCGAAATGAGCCATGAGGCAAGGAGGAAATAGCCACCTGTCCTGGTCGAACAAGCTTCGAAAGTATGTGAATGGGAATGTGTCTACCCTCACTCGTCAACTCCCTCGTCGGCCAGAGACACGAGAGAACGAGAGGATCCTAAGCGATTTCGTTGCCTTGTTATGGTAGTAGGAACGCCCGCGTGTTCTTCCTTGTTCGTCATCCCTCCCAAGAAGATGCCAAGGCCCACTGTGACTATTCCTTCCTCCTCCCTCCCTCCCTCCGTCCATACCTTGTGTAGAGTCGAGTGAAGGAGAGGGCAGACGAAAAAGAGAGGTGGAAAGCGAGGAGGGGTGGAGTCAGAGTGGAGCGAGGAGGAGGAGGAGGAAGGAGCGGAGGGGGAGAGAGAGCAGCAGAGTGTCTCTCGCTGCCTTCCCTCCCCGTCGCCCCTCGCCGCCTCTCGCCTCTCCTCCTCCTCTTCTTTTCTTTTTAGTTCCCATCGTCTATCAGTTCCTAACACACACACACACAACCTCTCCTCGGTCTCTTCCTCCGATTTCCACCTCGCATCACGTCAGTCACATCCTCTTTACCACCACTTCGCGTCTAGCTTCGTCTCGTTTTTGCCTCCTCGTCGCGATCGATAGACCCGGAGACAGTCATATGGCATGGTGGTAGCTGAGGAGGATGAAGCGAGCAAGACAACGATCGGCTGCTGCATGGCTGCTCATGCTTGCAGCGGCCCTGCAGCTGCAGCCAGCAGCTAACGCAGCAACAACTGCAGCAACGACGACAACGACGACGCCCAATCCGTACCTCAGCAAGCACAATGTGCCGTACGAGGGCTTGCTGGTGCTGCCGGCGCGTGAGAGTCCTAACGACAAGTTTGGTCTGACACTGCTCAAAGCACAGCCAGTAATTGACGAGGCGGAAGAGGAAGCGGTCAGAAGGAATCTCGTGCCGGAAGGATGGCTGAATCTGCGGACATACGACTCGAGGTAGGTTGCTATTTTGATAATTTTTTCGGTTTCTGGTCAGAATTCATCTAGACGGAGAATTTATAGGGTTCTCTTCTTGGCATTTGATTGGATTAGAATTTAATTGGGATTATATTAGAGTCCAATTATCTCATCATTCATGACACACTCTCTCGCAACCAGAGCAGTCTAAATTTGCCTTTTTCTTCTCATTTGAATTCCCGAATTAAATCCATCAAGAGAACCCAATTCATTTTCTATCACCGCTGTTGAATTTTGGCCAGAAACTGGAGAAAGGATGTTTTCGTGTAGCTGATCGTGTGATATGAGCTACTTACGGAAGCCATTTTGACTTGTTTCTGACATTTGTTCGCTGTTTATTGGCAACCGTAATGGAAAGAATAGGGAATTGTGGAAGATGAATGTAGAGATTCTTCACCACGATTACTAGTTTCGACTAGAGATCGTCTTGATTAGTAGACGGAGAGCAGGAAGATGTTCCGTTCCATTGTAAATTGGATTGGGAATGGAGAAAGAAAGGGGCCAATTGAAGATACTGGGAGGACGTTACTCTGGCGGAGCGATGGAGCACGGTTGGAGTGGTGAACGCGTACTGTGAGAAGAAGCTGGACATGGTGCTCGGATTTGCGGATTCCTACGGATTGGCGACTGTAACCAAAGTGAGTCTTCCTTACCTCATTCACTCTGTGAAAATCTGGCTCTGGTTCGAAAATGCACTCCGATTCTCGACGTGTTGGTGCGATCCTTGACGCAAACTAGCCGTGTTTTCGCCACTTCCCATGCCGTTTTGGTAGACAGGCAATTTTGATGCGAGACGTAAACTCGACACACAGCAAACGACGACGCAAAACGCAGTCAGCCGGCCCCGAGTGTAGATCGATAGGTTGTTTTTCGCGCTGGCTGGCGGAACGCTAGAGTAGTAGAATTGTGTGTGTTGCGAGTTGGGCCCGGCGGTTGGGGAATGTTGAATGTTCGATGCGTTAGAGAGGGGACGCTCGGGGATTTTTGTTCCACCATCCCCGAGGTTCTCCACCATTGTTTTCTACGGGCGAGCGAAGAGCGCAGCCTTTCTCACTCGTCCTTCCTCCTTCTTATCTCTCTCCCGCTGTGTTGCGCACACGCATGTATCTATTCCGCACCTCTCTCGTCACTTTGCTTCTCTGTCGTCTCTCCTAGGGGATGGTCGTGTGTGCTCCTCCTATTTAGCGGATGCGAAATTGACGCCCCGGCTTTCTTCTCCTCTCTCACCACCCTTGCCCCGGCGACCTCATGCCGCGTGGTCAGTGGAAAGTGAGCTTCCCTCCTTCCTCCTCCGCCTTCTCCTCCTCCTCGCCCTCTAAGAGAAAAGCGACTAAGGGTGGAAAGGAGAGAAGATGGAGAAGGGGCTATATTGCAGCTAAGAGCCACAATGAGGCGGGAAACGTTGCAAAGAGGCTCCGCAAAGAAAGGAAGCCGAAATTTGATGTAGAGTTGGAAAAGGAAAAAAAGTTGGAGCCGCCCTCTTGCTCGAATCAGGGGGCCGGTTATGGAAATGGGCTATGAGTTATGGCGTGCCCATTCCACCCAGATTGAATGGGCCGTGGGAGGGAATGGGAGTGATATGGATTCTTTTTCATCGCTCTCGAAGCGGAGAACTCTTTCTGCACAATCCCATCACTTTTGCCGTCCAGTTCTTTTGAGGTCAGAGAGCGTGCGAGAGATTTGGGTTAATGAGGAGAGTGTTTGTGCGAAGTTTTCGTGAGAGATTTCACGCGCGCGAGAGCCCGCACGGAGGCTCGCACATAACTTATGGCCCCGCCAGGAGTTTCTCGCCATCCTCACAACCACCACCACTTTTTCTCCCCTCTCCTCATCTTCCTCCAATCCTATTTGGAGGTTTGAAGGGAGAAGGGAGAACTTGCGCAAGGAGAAGAGAGGAGGAAGATGAATTATGCTTATAAGAGGGTGTGAGAGGAGAGGGCAGAGGGGACTGACGATGATGTCAAGTGATTTGTGCTCGATGAGTTGAGATGCTGCTGCTCGTGCAAGCAAGTTAGATGCAGCTCTCCTCCTCTCCTTCCGCCTCGCTCTTTAGAAAGATGTAGCACGCGACAGCGAGGGGTCATCATGCGATGATAGATGAGGAAGGGTGCATATTATAAATTGCCATCATTAGCGAGGGAGCTAGCTAGCCGCTCATTATGGAGGCGGCAGCCCCTCTTCTATGCATAGCGTATCGGGTTTCGAGTAGTAGCAGCTCGGGAAATCGGAATGATCTCGCGACACCCACACGACTTTGCCGGTAATTAATTAAGCAAAGCTAGGGAATTTCCGAGAAGCGACGTATCTGGTGCTGACACGGTATGTGTATGGTGTGATGAAGACCCAGCAGTGCCGAAACTGCTCAAAGGATTCTTTCTGCTAGCTCGTACTCAATTTTGTTTTCTATTCACCCTCCAATGCCCGCTATCTAATTGTGGCCTGAAATGAGGAAAAGACGGAGACTGAGAGGGTGGAGGAAGGACGGAAGGGGGAAGGAGGAAGAGGGTATGCTCACACATCGGAATCTGGCCCGCTAGATTAATGACCAACACACGTGCGCTCTCTCATTTGTGCACACTATCTCGCCCCCCCCCCGCTCCAAATCGATCTCTGTACGAATACTACCTCGTGTTCCGTGTGACTATACAATTGCCGAGGCAGGCAGCAGTAGTAGTAAGTAGGTAATTGGAAATAGTGGTCAGTCAGAGCGGGGAGGGGTGCCAAGTGTGACAGAAGCAGGTGCTCTAGTAGGCAGTAGTATCGCGCGCGTCGAGAATCGGAGCGTCAGAGCCGGGAAACAGGCACCAGAGATTGATGGCCGGAAAGTAGAACATGATCATAGTGTCCTCGCAGGTATCGGCCGGCTTCAACAATGGCATCCCGGTGATCACGACGGCCGGCCTGCCGAGCATGCTCCACTCACGGAAGAGCTACCCGTACCTGATCCGGATGCAGGGCAGCTACCGGCACATGGCCGCCGCTCTGTTCAAGTTGATCGGCAAGCAGGACAAGACGGACCCGAGCCACTCGCCGCACTCGCTGGACTACCTGCACATGCTGTTCATGTACCACGACAAGAAGCGAGCGGTGAACAAGCTGGAGCGGGACGAGACGACGGACAGCGAGTCCGTGTCGAGTCACTGCTACTTCTCCCTGTACGCCATCAAGAACTACTTCTCGGAGCATTCGGCCGAATTCAAGAGCATCTGGAGCATCACCACGCCCAGCTATCCGTTTGATGAAGAGGTAAGTCGCTTTGGGAACTTGAACAACTGATCAATGTAATATATTATTAGCTGCCTCGGGATAAGAAGCAAGTGGAGAAGTGGCTGAAGGAAGTGAGCACGAAGACGAATGGTGCGTTCAGTTTGAGTGATTATTTTCGAAAATATGGTTCGAATGTGGTATCGTGACATGAAAATGGAACAGTTTCTTGGTTATTTCCGCTTGATTCCAATGACATTTCCGTGACTCATCCCGTTCCTGTTGCTATTTTTGCTCATGTTCTTTTTCTGCGCCATTTCCATGCTTCGTTTTCGGTGCGCGTCATTCATTTCCGCTGTTCTCTATATCATCACTTGAAGCCCTCTTTCCTCTCCTTGCCTCCTCATCTTCCTCCTCCTCTCACATACCCATGAATTATTTGCGTCATGTTTTCGGTATCTGCCTCCCGTCTTTACTTCTTCTCAGTACACTACACCACGAGAGGCCCTCGGTCTTTGGGTCCCTGATCCCAGAGTATAACGCCGGTTCCAGGGCCGGGAAATCGATGCCGATCAGTATGCCGCTTTTTCGTCCCGCCGCTTTCCTCACTCTGCAATATGTCTTTCTCATTCTGCATTCCTCCTCCTCCCTCATTCTCTCCTTTCCCCTCTCCTCCCGCTGTCTCTTGTTACACCGCACATCGCACCGCGAGAGGAGCTGCAAAAGAAGCAAGCAAGTGAAAAGGCGAGGGAGATAGAACAGATGCGAACAGATAACTAACGGGGAAATGGAATCGATAAGATCAAAGATCAAGGACGAGGGGATCCGGGAAAGTTGTAAACAAGTGGGATCACACGAATAATGCATGCGCGAGATCAATCACGTAGATGAGTTGCGTTGAAAGATGCGCTGCGCTGAACAAAGAGAAGAAAGATGAGAGGGGAAAGAGCCCAAGAGAGAGTCCCCCTCTCGGCCGCTAACACAATGGGCCGAGTGAATGAGTAATGATGAGGAATGAGAGGAGGAAGGAAAAGGAAAAGCAATGGATTCGAGAGCCCCACGGCCGAGAATCGAGGGGTTTTGATCCTTGAGGAACGGAAGGGTTTTGGACCCATCTTCAGAAAAGACGAAGTTGTTTTGCTTGAGCGCAGTCAGGAAGTAGGTTCGGGTGCACTGTTGTTAGTCTTGATGTGGTTCTCGAAAAGCGAAGACCAGAGTTGTGCACTTGAGATGAGGCTGGGGCCAGTGCTGATTCTGCATAATTAAGTGGCACATTGCACGACGTCTGTCTAGTGCAGAGTGACGTCATCGATGAGCTACGTGAGAGATTCCCACTGCGAATAATCATGGACGCGCCATCTTGAGAAGAGAACAAAATTGGGAAAAGGCCGGAAATGAGCGAAAATTCATGGCGATTGGCTGTTTTGACTGTATGTTCCGTGAAAAGGGACTGAGGGAAAGAGTTGAGGGGACTTGGGGTCCTGAACGTTAGGTTCGTGCTGTTTATCGCAGGAATTCCGCCTATTTTTAGTGCAGTTCTGCACTTATATTTCTAAGATCGCGTCGATTCGTTGCCTGTCTGGGAAGAGTCGTGCATTCCTTAGGGACCGGCGCTTGTACAACAACGTAGTCGTGAATAGAGTGGCTGAAGGAAGAGGTGAAGGAAGAGTTTGCCGCTCCGCGCAACGAGGAATGAGAATGAGGGAAGAGGAGGGATAAAAGGCCGACCTCTTGCGCAAGAGTTTGCAGAATGGCCGAACTCTTGCGCAAGAGGTGAGGCAGAAATGGGCTGATTTAGACCGTTTTTGATGGTTCTTTCTATCGTTTTGCATTGTAATTGCTGAATATTGATATCAGAACACATCTACAAAGATACCGTAAAAATTTTGCATGAGATTATTGATGTTTGATAGGAGTCTTGCATATTCATGGATTCCACATCGTTGAATACCCATGTGTCTCAGAATGCAACCAGAAGTTTGTAAAAACAATGCCTAGTGGACCCATTAGTACCATACATTTTGTCGTTTATCAATATCTCTTCTTTGACCAGCAATAGAGCTCGAGAAGTACTCGCGCAATATACTGTGAGAGACGTGGTAAAATTGAAAAGAGGAGGTAGGGAGCCGCGCTTCCCTTAAATATCTATGGAAATCGATGTAAATGCGCTCTAACACCATCCTAAACACGTAATATGCAATCACTACACATAACTATTGAAAGAACGAGCACAAACGGACTAAAACGACTCATTCCTGCCTCACCTCTTGCGCAAGAGTTTTGCCATTCGTCAACCTCTTGCGCAAGAGGTCGGCCTTTTATCCCTCCTCTTCCTCTCCCTCTCATTCCTCGTCGCACCTCTTCCCTCTTCCTTCAGCTTCTCTAGTCGTGAATACAACGACGGTTCGCTTACAGTCGTCGTGCGCCTCGGCCAGACAATGACCATAGGAGCGGATTGTTTGCTTACTTGTTCTCTTTCTCCCCCTCTTCCTGTCCTATCCTTCTTCTCTCCTCGTCTTCTCTATTTTGATGTATGGACGAGCATGGAAAACTGTCAACTTGGCGGAGGGACTTGAATGGACGACAGATTACTAGATCATGGACAAAATACTCGATGTTATGAACAGACCATGACATTTGATGCAGGCGCGTGTTATTGTAATTGCCCATTTAACGATTGAGGATCGCTACCTCTCTCTTTTCATCTTACAGCTTGTTTATTCGTTTGGGAATCGCACACACGCTTGCCGTGGGAATATACACGGGAAATGGCGAGTATATCGAGCGTTTTCCGGCTAATATTTTCCTAGCTACCCGAGCTATACTGCTGCTGCTAAGTTGGGCACGAGATTTGGAGTGGGGGTGTGAAGGAGAGGCGAAAGTGGATAGAATCTGTATACAAGCTGGGAAAGGCATGTGAAAAAGGGGTCGACTACAGGATGGATTCTGGACGACGGTGTAAATAGATGCCCAGGGAATTGGGCTAGGGACTTTCCTGTGTATAACGCCTGGATAGCAATCAATGACAGATGCATTCTTCCCCGTTGAGACCTGTTGATCTCTTCACCTCTCTTATCAGCCTCTTTTATAAAACATCTCTGGCCGAAGCGGTCAACACATTTTGTAGGGGTCGGTCCCTTTCAATCAATGAGATGCTTCTAGATTAGGCTGACGTAATCGCTTGTAGTTTGACGAATGAGTGAGCGCGATCATCAGAGAGTATTAGAGAGGCGAAGAGAGGGGAATGAAGGAGAATGAGAGAGGTCGTTATCACTTTTCGAAATAATCTCTCCCTCTTTCTCTGCTGGCGCTGCAAAATTTTACGAGCCATTTTCACGACGGTGTTGTGGTGCGCGTCCCCTTTTGCACAGAGCGATGATACGCAGTCGCGCTGTCTCACTGAACTCTAGCAGAGGTAGATCAGTGGAGACGGGCCGAGGCAGTGGGCGAATGGCGGAGAGTGCAGACGATTAGAGGAGAGCAAAGCTGCTTGATTCATTGTTAGACGACACGCCTTTCGCCGCTGCTCTTTTCTATCCCCTTCTCTGCTCTGCAGGAGAGGGGAGGGTGATAAATGTCGGCGGGCGGAGTGATTGCAACCCGGGCGAAATTTGCAAGCCTAAAGCTGTTGCAAAACGAGCTGAGCCGACGAGAGACGGCGCGATTCGGAGAGACGGCAGAGAAGCAGAGAGGAGGGATAGGCGGGAGCAATCGGGGAGAGGAAACAAGGGAGGGAAAGGCAGCTTGGAGGGGAGAGACGGGGACAAGCGATAGGGCACAGAGAAAGAGAGAAACGAGTAAACCCGGCATGTGACACACCGCCGACACATCATGAGAGCGTTTTGTGAAATGTAGAGGATTTAGGGGGATTTTACAGGGTTTTAAACGGATTTATCGTTGAAATTCGGCGAAGGTGACAGAGCAGATTTTAGTACTTTTTCGGTTTTGTCTCGAACTTTTTTCCTACCATTTGCTACACTGAACTCTCAGCAGATCGCGATAGAAGAGATGAACCTGGGTCAAATATTGGTGAAGTTCCCAAAGTTCAGTGTAGGAGGAGAGGGGGAGATGGGCATTTGTGGTTGAGATTAGTGAATGGAAAGGAAGAGGGACGAAGAGAACGATGGTGAAGTGATCTGTCTCCCCTCTTCATTTCAAATGGTCTTTCTCCAGTTCGAGACGGGAAATAATATGTTGGAGTAAAGAGAAACGATCCTCGTCTCTCAATTTCACACGATCTCTTGCCGATCAGGGAAGGAAAATAGTGTGGAAAGAATGAGAGCCTGAAAGAATTTGTGGACTGATCGTCGGTCGATGATGATTGCCACGCAGTTTACATTGAAAGAGAGAAGACGGATGCTCCCTCTCCGATTCTGTTTTGTTGTTCCATCGCATTTGAGTGATGGGGAACAGTTGGGAAAAGAATAGAGGAAGAAGAAGAGCGCAGACGCAGGGCTTGTATCGAATGACAACCCCCGAGTTGAAAGGGGGATCAGCGATGTAATTGCTACCTTTCAGCAGGGAAAAGTGAAAGAACTCCTCTGCAAGAGAAATTCGATTATTCACTCTCGATTGCGAAGTTTCTCCCCCTTTTTATTGGATTCGATCAGCGCAGAAAGGGAAAATGACGAGCCATTTTGTAGCCGGGGACCGACGCGAATTTCGCAGGAAATTCGGCGCAAAGTTTGAGCGGCCGTGAGAATTTATCGGCTGCTTTTCCCAGAGAACGTCGAAAGATCTGAGATCAGATGAGCAAACGTGCTTCCGGAAAACGGTGCCACTAACCGATCGAATTAGGCGGGTGGAAAGGGGTCGAAAGGTAAAAGTGGCATAGTAAAGCGTAGAAAATTTGGGTCACCGTCTCGTCATTCTGCGCATTATCATCACTAGAGCCGTCGAGAGACATGTGAAATGAAGAGACTGCGAATTTCGAGCACTAGTAAAGTATGCATGCTGACCTTTGTTTGGCTGCTGTTGGTTCCAAGACCGGAGAACAAATTAGCAGCTCAATTAGTGGGAAAAGGGAGAAGCAGACGCAGACTTGTCACCGAGTGCTCTGATTAGGAAGATGACATCACAATTTTGAGCATTTTTAGCGTATTTTAAGTCCCCTCGGGAGTTCGTCAGACGCAAAAAGTGAGAGCGGAAAGCGTAGGGTAATCATCTCAAAGAAATCGGATACCTCTCCTCATCTGGTGCAGGGACCGGCGCGCAACTTGTATGTCGTTTCATCCCAAGGAATTGGGCGAAATATTGCGTAGTATTGTAGTATTTTTGCATTATATTATTAAGGTTAGTGCAGTGGTCTGCCTATCTAGGGAAGAATTTAATTGTGTAAATAGTCATGTCATCGGTCCCTAAAAATTGCTGCGATAGCAGTGAGACTGTTGATATGGTTGGGCGCGTCTTCAGTTAACGACCAGCTCGTTTCGGCATTCGGCTAAATTACACGTCTTTTTGTAAGAAATTGGCTGTACTTCTCCTGCTCGAGAAGCCTTCTGTGGGTGAAGAAATACGTCTGTTTTCTCGAATCGATGCGCACTCTCGAATCGGCACGCCACGTTTTTCGAATCTATTATTTATTAGTTTTGTGCTTGTCGGCTTCTGTTTTCATTGCGCTCCATCGCTTCGACAATCTAATTTTAGGCCTTAGCTTGTTACTGTTTGACGCATTGCACTAATTTTTGAGTAGTCCTTTTCTCTTACGAGATAGAGTTGCTTGTCAATTCTGCAGCCATGATTGTGTGTGTATGTGCGTATAATCAGTAAGAGGGGATAGAAGAGGAGGAGGAAATGGGAAGAGTGGGGAAAGAGAAGGGGCACAGAATTGCAGCAGCATCAGCTTAGAAGGAGGAGGCAGACAGAGAGCAGGAAATCTCGTCAAGAGAATACGACGAGCGGCTGAGATGATTTCCGATGCGTTGCGACAGGCGAATTACCAGCGATGACGAGGCATAGAGAGCCTATCGATTTCACCCAGTATTTGGTGCTTGCGAAAGATAAGGTTGCAGAACTGTGCATAATATTCGAGATTGTAGCAGTAACGCATTGCAACATACGTAATGCAACAGTTAAGTGGTTCTGAGAAGTCGGCTATTGTCCCCGGCTGTCCATGGTAGTTCCGAGAAATTGCGAGCGCATAAGAAATATTAAGGTGGGTGAGGTCTCGAGAGGAGCGTCCTTCTGAGAGGTTCTTGCGCCTCCTCGAGGACGCTACTAGATTGCCCTCCGGCGGTATTTGTCTGTTCGTGATGAGGTCAAGCAAGGGGAGAAGCGAGTGCGAGGTCAAACCTTGTAAATTTCCACCTTGTCAAGAAGATCAACAGTGTGGATAGTGGATATATCAATAGTCTTGAACATCCCCGTGTTGAGCACGACTATGGTGCATTGTCATTTGCAAGAACATCGTTCATTTCACCGTTTCGTCCCGCTGGTGATTCGGCGGCGGTGGTGATTTATTGGCGGCGCCGTCTCATTTGTAGATTGCTCTCTTGTTTTTCCATCATCTTTCTCCGATTAGTGCACCACCAAATCATGCGCAGGCGCGCCATTCCTTGAATTGCCCCCGCTGCCGTCCCCTCTGCTATTCCTCCTTTGCTGTGCGGGTCACCTTTCTTGCAAAAAAAGGGGGAGAGGAGATATCCTCCTCCCCTCGATTCTGATGTAAACACTGGAATGGGCGCGCGCTCCCTCTGCAGAAAATTGCGCAGTTGTTTTGGGAGTCAAATTCGGGAAGGACTCTCCGGCCGCCGCGCGCTATCTCGTCTCTTCTCACACCTCTTTGCTTGCCGTTCTACTTAACTACTTACATTCTATTGTAGGAAGGGGCGACAACAGGACATTTGATTCACAAAATCACACTCATTTTTTCGCGCGGCGGCGCACAGAAAAATTCCTGCAGACGGGGAGGAGGGATAAGGGGCAATTGTTTGCTCAAGGAGAAAGGGAGATGTTTTGGGGTGGAATTGATAAGTGGGGAATGAAGTGTCGTCTCCTTTCCTCATGCTCAGTTACCTGCGAGATCAGATCTTCGGTCCTCAAAAGTCCAGCGCTACTTTCCCAGGGGAGGAAGAAAAGTTGTCTCGAAGAAAGGGAGGACCCCCACTTTCCCCACCCGATCTTCTATCCCCTATTCAGTCGGTTGTCGTTTCTCCTCTTCCTCTCTACTCGTGATGTCTCATAGCAGGAGCAAGAAGGAAGAGACGGGAAGGGGGGAGAGGGCCGAGGGGTAGCAAGGAGTACGGAGGGAGAATGGAGGACAGAAGTCAGCCCGTGGAGGGCGCAGACAAGAAGGGAAGAAAGGGAAAGGGGAAGAAGTGGAGAGAGGAGCAGTAGGAAGAAGGACGAGAGCAGCGCTCTCGAGAGAGGAGGAGGAGGAGGAGAGGGTAGAGGGAGGGGAAGGGAGGGGGCGGAGCCCCAGCCGCCCCTCCTCGCCGCACCCGGCCCGCCGACCGCGGTCTCCAGCTCGCTCGGCTAGTACCCCTAGTGTTGTTCTCGGGCAGGACGCCAAGCTATGCCCAGACCCCGACCCAATCCCTAAACCCCGACACCCCGAATCATGCTATGGCTGCTGATCCTGGGCCCAGCGTTAGCGATGGCCGCCAAATCGCGGAACAAACCGCCCGCTCTGGGCCCCCTGCTGCCGCGGCGACCCGGCCTCTGGGTCACCGAGGACTTCCTGCCGCTAAATATCGTTGTCGGCCTGCCCGAAGTCGAGGGCAGCATCGAGCGGAATCCCTTTGCGCTCACGATCGCCAAGGCACGGCCTGTGTTCGACACTGCCATCCACGACATTGAGCACAAGTACCGCATCATGAAGGAGAGCCAGCTGAGGATCTCCTACGAGAACACGAACCTATCCGACTCGTGGGGCCCGCAGCTGATGGTGAATCGGTACTGCAGCGACACGGTCGACGCGATCATGGGCCCGGCTTACGTCTTTGGCCTAGCCCCGATAGCAAGAATGTCCCAGTACTGGCGGCATGGTGTTCCAGTGTTCACGACAACTGCAATGGTAGATGAACTGGGCCAGAAGGAGAATTTTCCGCTGCTGACGAGGTAAGGGTTTCCTGGTTCCGTGGTACCGTGGTAGCGCCGTTGGTTCCAGGATGGCCGGTTCGTACGGGGCTGTGGCGAACACGGTGCAGCAGCTGTTTGACATGCACAGCTGGCAGCGGCTGTACTTTCTGTTCCACGACCATGGCTCGGGCAAGAAGGGCACGTCGGATGGGCGGAGCGAGTGCTACTTTGCCCTGATCAAGATCAAGACTCTGATGTATGCGGATTTTGAGAGCAAGATCATGTGGGGCCACGCGCCTTTCGTCCAGGGATTCACTACGAAAGACAGATACCAGCAGTTGCTCAAGGATGCTAGCGAAGTCAGCAATGGTGAGTATGTTGTAAGTTTGGACCATTGTTCGAGGGGTTTGTGCTTGCCATCGTTTACGTTATCCTCCTCTTCTTTTTTTTCTCGCCTCGCACCGCTCACTCATCTCGATTTCTGGCTATTGTTTTGCATCCATCCATTCTCATTCATTCTCGCCCTCCTCTCTTCCCCATCCATCCGTGTTCTTCCGTCCATGCTATGATTCAATGTGTGCAGACCAATATCAATCACTCCCGTCCCCTTGCTCTCTCATTTCCCATCGTTTTTTGGCGGGAGCAGGATGCAGACACATGCGCTGCGAAAAGTTGTTGTGATTGGGACAAGGAAGAAATTGCTGTCGCCGCCGCGCGTGGTGAATGCGCAATGAGCAGGAAACGTTCTTGTTGTGGGGTTAACGTGCCAGAGATTGTGTGGAATGGAGAGACATTCTGATAATTCGGGCGTTTTGACCTACGCCATGTGGTCAGTCAAATTATGATGCGATGTTGATTCGATCAGGAAGAGGAGAGGTTGTTAGGAAGGGAGGGGAGAACGAACGAATCCCGTGATAGAGAGAGAAGAGTATACCAGCAATCGATGCGCAGTGCAGTGATCCCCTCTGATAGTCTGCGCATCTCCGTTTCGTGTGATCACTTGCCTGCCAGACACTGGCGAGAGACTGCGAGAAATGGAGAGCACCGCGAAAGTTCTCGCGCGCATATCAGTGTCAAAGTCGAGTGTGGGTGAGAAGAGAAAGTAAACTCTCAAGAGTGTTCCATCCATCCATCCTCTCATCGCCCCCGTCTCCCCTCCCCAATCACCGGGGGTTGATATCTATCTATTGCGCTCGGTGCGATATGTAAGACGGATTTGTAGCTCGAGTGGGAATTGCAAGGCTGCAAATGATTGAGAAAGCAAGCTGATGATCTCTGAATCAAAACCGGTTGATGAGTTCCACCAATTATGGCGATGATCTTTGGCCAGTACATTTTTTTTCGAAAATGTTTATCGTTTTCGACTGATCTTCGAGGACGGTTCTTGAGACATTTCCACTTCTCCCTTCCCTCCCTCCCCCTCCTGGATTGCAGCTGACATCAGGCGGGGCGATGTAAAGGCTGAGAAACGGCGGCGCATGCTCCCCTTCTGTTTTCCCGATGTGGCAGAAAAAGTGAGGAGCGAGGAGCGGAGAGGAGCGATGAGATATATATTGAATTGAGCAGAACTCATTTAGCGAGCGAAGGAGCGAGAGAAGCTGTCGAAGGAAACGCCGAACAGTTTTGAGTAGTTTTTGGAGGCGCCCCGGGTACGGTAGCCGACTGTAGACGGATAAGGCGTCCATTAGAGCGAAAGAGCGCAATCGCATTTGCCCTAAGCTGCGGAAGAGAGGGACGCCGAAGCTACAAGAGATTGCCCCTACTCAATTTGAGAGAAGGCAGGGAAAAGCAACAGGCCAAGGAAGAGCGACCCCCGGAGGCGATATAGACTAGAGTAGATCAGCCGAGTGATAGAGTACAGGAAATTAAGAGGATACGAAGAGCCAAGAGTGGGGTGAGAGATCACGTGAATGCAAGAGAGCCGAGGAGTAAGGTCATGTAATACTATTTGTTTGTTCCTTTCTTCTTCTTCTTCTTCTTCGTGACTGCCCGTCCCGCTTCTGTCTCTTCCCCCCCCCCCCCTTGCCTACCCGGAGATTCCGAGGCCGAGATTCGAGGGAGACTCAAGAGAGGCTAGCTTGAGAGAAGAGGAAAAACAGGACACAAAACAGCAAGGGGGAAAGGCACTGGCAAAGGCAGGCAATCGGCCGGCCGCCGCTCCTCTCACAGGAAGCGCTATTGTGGTCCCGCTTTATCAGCCGGATTTATGGGTGGTGTCGATTCTGATAATCGAATATTCATGCGTGATCTTGGGAGATCTCATGACGGAATGCCTAGTTGGATGATGTTTCGATGAATATTTCTGCAGTGTAAAGTGCTGGCGTAATAGCTTGTAGATGTTTACTTTATCTGGTAGTTGTTCGTTTGGTCCTTCGTAAAAGGCGAAGGGTGCCCAATTTGTCTCTCTCTTGCCAATTCCTCACGTACTTGTGCAGAAGGGGTCACGATGAGGAGAAGATGGGAAGAAGAAAAAGTTTTAGGAGCCACTTTTTCTTTCGCTCTATGTTTCTCCGCGCGTCTTTGTCGATTCCCCCAGGGACGCGTGAGAGTCCATGACGGACAATATGAGAAATGAGCGAGCGAGTGAGGAGTCAGGAGGATGAAGAGGTTCTTCTGCTTCTGCTGGGTTGGAAGAACTCTACTTCATCATCCCTCTGTTTAGTACCCTCCTCGCCTCTTCTTCCTCCTCCTTCTTCTATTCCCTTAACTTCAGCCGGCCTGCCTTCTTTTAACTGAACAACGAAGAAAGGAAGGGGCAGGGCGTTAAGCGAATTCCTCGAGGAGTCGGGGGAAGATCGCAGTCGCACTGAATGGATAAAGGGAAGGGGACAGCGAAGATTTGCCGGCGAGATTCCCTCGAAGAAAGGGACGCTAGAAGGGGCAAAAGTTGAATTGCAACATTCCTCTCCTCATCTGCCCATCCATTCTCGAGAGGCAATTGAAGAGCAGTAGGGCACCCGGAATTCGAGAATTCCAAGAGAGTCGCGTCCTTCCCTTGCTTCCTCCCGCTCCGAACGGAAATGGAAAAGCCGAGAGCGGAGGAGTCTCGTGATCTGTCAAATTGGAGATGGAAGAGCAGCAAGTGTAGCTAGAGGGCACGATGATTAGCGAGGAAAACTTCGCCGTCGTTAGCAGGCCCAGAAAGCCCTCCATCGAGGACGCTGGGACTTGTTGTTTTGACCGCAGAAGATTGATTGGAACATTCTACGAGCCCTCCGTGTAATAGAGTACTGTGCTTGATTCTAGCGTTTTCTGTTGCTTCCATGGAGCACGTATGAAATGCACCAAATTTGTTTGTTATTGTTAGACGGACGAATGATGAATCGCCGTGCTAGGACCGCTCGGTCGTTGAAGCCTAATAGTGTGATGGCTGCCCTCAATTTTATGGGGGTATTCCGGGGTCGCTCGTGAAATATTGATATTCGTTTTGCGAGGCAGGAGCTTACGGGAATTGAGGAGGCCCTCGCTCGTCTCGCACCTTCTTGGGGTGTACTTTTGGCTGTTACGCGCGGCAATGCTCGTGGGAGAATAAGGATGAGAGAGAAAACGAGCACTTTCCCCGGGCCTGTTATTCGGTCGATGAACCTGAGGAGTAAGGCAAGATGGGGATGTGTCGGGGAAGAAGTGTGTTGTCTCCCAGAGGCACCTCCTTCTCGAGAAACGGTTTTGCCAATCTGCCGGGTCTATCGGTGTGTCAGGCCCACGAAAGAGTGAAGGGAATGAAGAGACTTTCGTCTCCCCAAGGAGACAAGCCCTCCCCGTTTATAGGGTGTACACGGGCGCCAGCGAAAGATGTCTCTATTCATTCCGCCTGCTAACTCGAGCACTCGGGCCCGCTAGAGACTGCAGGAAGGTTGAAGAACATTACTCGCAAGGAGACGAGAAGAGGGGAAGTACGGCGAATTGGCCGTTGGGAGGAGAGTAGGGTGCGAAGTGTAGGCATGTATGTATGGGAATGTGTATTGCTTCCGCCCCAGTTGAAAAAGGGGCCGGAGCTGCGAAATAGAACCGGAAATGAAGTCTGAAGGAGCTGCTAAATGGGAGTTGTGACCCCGGATTCTGGCTGTTTGCAAGAGATGAATGTGTCTAGCCAATCTCAACATAGGCCTTGCCACTGTGTCTTAGATGCCCGACAAATTAGCTACAACGTATTTTGTGATGAGTCTGTTTACACATGGAGAGACGACGACAGTTAGTCAGTCGGTCGGTCGCCTCTTCCCCTCTCCCTCCTCCTCCCTCTAAATGGGATTGTTCGAGGAGCGAAGGAAATGGAAGCTATAAAGAGGAGAGGCGGGGGGACTCATCGCTTTGAAGGATTAGTGAAGGGGGGGGGGGCTTGCTTGAGGTCTCGCGACTAAATTTAGGCAAGGGTCGTCATTTGGCCAGTGAAACACACGTACCAATCGTAAAGAATAGGAAACCGCGGGACTGTTTTCTGCCTTTTCCGGATCATTTTGTGCTGTCTGAACACTTTTGATATCCAGAAAACTGTGCGGTGGTAGAATTTCGTGGGGCGCTCGCCCACAAAAACAGCGGATACCGTCTCGATTTCATATCCGAGAAGCGATGCGAACGAAATGAAAGCAAATAAGTTTGGATGGAAAGTAATGAAAAGGAATACCGGGCCAGAAATGAGAGAAAATGCATCGAAAACCACGCAAAACACTGTTTTTATAGAGCAAAAGTAATAATGAAATATATGAAGAAAAATCGATATATTTAGTAGCTTCCCAGCAGTTCCCTTATCTTTCTCAGCTCCAAAACCATGTTTCTGTTAAATACATTCCGATACAGTACTCATCCAAACATGAATCGAAAATCACGTAAAAAAAGACTGTAGAAGAAAAATCGATACATGTCGATCACCACATCTTAATTACCGTATCCTTTACAGTAATCATCCTGTGCGCTTCGCCGGACACTGTGCGAGAGATCATGCTGAGCGCGCGCGAGCTGAAGATGACGAGCGGCAACTACGTCTTCATCAACATTGACGTCTCCACCGGGTGCGTTTGATCTTTGATCTCTGGACTTTTCGTTCTTTTGGGTTTAGCTCCTAATGTAATCACTGTTTCTTGCCCTCCTTATGGTTTAGCTGGGAAGTGAAGCCGAAAGCCCGCCGGAGAAGATTCGAATGTTCGAAATTTGACGAATTATTTTATTGTAACTATTTCATATTGCAGCTCGCACGCCGAACAGCCTTGGTTGCGCTCGAACAGCTCGGACGATTCAGAGAACAAAGCCGCTAAGGTTATTTTTGTTTGTAGATCAAAAAATAATAAGTAGTATCGCTTACCTTCCGTGCACACGAGAATGAGCTAAACAGATGGAAAGTTCGTGCGCAGAGTGCTTTCGTATATTCATTGTTGACTGAGGTTTCACGAGATCTTCTTGATCATGACAACAAGCGATTAGGTATTGTATTTGTATCGATCACTCCAAATCAAAACTAAAGTTCGTCCACTGGAAAGCACTTGATGTATACTTTTCCCGCCACTCTTTTTCAGCAGCGTAATGCTCGAACTCTTTCAATTCCACGCGCGCTCTCGCTTTGTCTGCCAGGCGAGAGAGTGTGTGAAATCGAGAGACATGCTCTCTTTTTTTGTCTCCCACCCGCCCCGGCGCCGTGTTTCTGAGCTCATTTCCCCAGAGATTTAGTGTCCCATTCCTCATAATAGCGGAGAGCCGGGAAATGGGCAGAGCGCCGGATGACGAGGGATGACGATTCCGAGAATGATTGGGGCTGGGAGATACGGTAGAGGTCGCGATTAGACGGTTAGACTTCAAGGCGCCGTTTCAGAGTTTCACGTTGAGCCTATCAGACTGGAAATCCAAATCAAGTGATGTTTTTATTCCATAAGAAGAAAAATCAAAATTTTGAATCCTCGGCGAGGGAGTTAGTGCGTTAAATGCACAACCAAGGCTAGATTCAAGGATTTTGTAGCCATGAGGCAGTTTTGGCCTCACGTGCGCTCAAGTGTCTGGATTTCTGGGGGAGATTGTATCAGGGAGGGAAGGAAAATGCAAGCGCGCAAGTCTAGGAGAAGGGAGACGAAAATAGGAGATTTGGAAATGCATGAGAACGGGTTTCGAGTAGAAATTCGGGTAGGAAACGGTCCGCCGAGGGCTCATGGAATTTTTGCGTTTCATTGTGTACAGATAAGTCGGGATGAACAGGAATGATCGATTCTGAGTATGTTTAAAAGAAGTGAAATGATCTGTAGCTGCGTGATCACCCAAAGTATCGTACCACATAAAATCGCATCGACCCCTCCTCCAGCTACCGTACCTCACGCGCTATTTTCGTTGCAGGAAGCGTACGCTGCCCTGAAGACGATCTCGCTGCGCCGCTCGGACCAGAAAGAGTACAAGACCTTCGAGCAGAAGGTGAGATTATTTCGATTATTTCTTTCAATTTTTTCTCGATTTGTTTCGATTTTTTCGATTATCGATTATTTCCGTCAATTAGAACGCGAGATGCGTGCCACAGTCTCCTCATCCAGACATGGGAAATGACGATTCTTGTAGAGTGTCGAGCGAAAATTTTAATTCCTGCCAAAACTTGTGAGTTTCATCGGGTTATCATAATAAGGCTCGCTTGAGCAATTTCGTTCGAGAATAGGTTTAATGAATCAATACTATCTCATATCACACGCAATTAGGGCATAGCATTTTAAAAGTGTTTTATTTATTTTTCAAGGTGCGCGAGCGTGCGGAATCACACTACCAGTACAAGCAGACCACAGGCAAGGAGTACGAGGTGAGGCTGGGTGATTATTGAAAATTGCCAATTTTAAGGGATGGTGAGCTGTGTAGTTAACGAATTGAGAAGACGTAAGTAGTGAATATTACAAATTATGAATAATTGAGCTCTAGCTACGTTTGTGTTTCATGACCATGGTAACTGGTGAAGAGGCGAGCCGTGATTCAATTCAAGCTCATCAATGGTTCTATAAAAAAAAATAAGGCATTTACCAGTTCGTGCGAAATATAATCAATCAACTGGCTCTGGCCACTTTTGTGCTTCACGAATAGGTCAAAATGGAAATTGTTCTGTTATTCCAGTCATTTTTCGATTTTGATTGCAGATGAACAACTTCATCTCCGCCTTCTATGATGCGGTGCTGCTGTATGCGATCGCGCTGAATGAGACGATTGCATCGGTTTGTTATTTTTGTTGTTGTTTACTGTTTGTTGTTTTCGAAAATAATGGTTGTTGGTAGATAAATCGAACTGATTTCCGGAGATAACTGGGCGGAAATTAGAGATTTCGACAATTTTGTATTGCTACGGTCATTCTTCACGACACATCGTTGTAGCACGAACTTCCTGGCTTACAAATTGATTATGAAACGCGAATATTACACGACCCTAAAGTCTCTGCAGGGAACTGTCGATATTCGTAACTTTATCTGGATTCTTTAATTAATGTAATGAATTTCAGGGCGGCGACCCTCGCAACGGGCATCTGATCACGCAGAAGATGTGGGATAAGGAATTCCAAGGTGAGTTTCCGTAATCAATACCGTACATTCCGGAATACCGTATCCAGAAGAGATACTGTATCTACAAACTTGAGTTTACACTGAGCACTATTTTGAAGTCAGAGTGATTCAAGCTCATTTTGTTACGACAGAAGTTTAAACTAGGACAGATTTTAACCTACCGTATCCCTCACAGGCATCACGGGTACGGTATCGATCGATGCGAACGGCGATCGATACTCGGACTACTCGCTGCTGGACCTCGATCCGGAGAAGGGCAAGTTTTCGGTGAGTGTCATACATTTCATTACTAACCGGAAACCACAAATATGTAGTGGCCTGATACTAGTATGCATAGATGGAAAGGGTTATTTGAACTCCCGAATGCGGAAATGTAGCAAAACTGGCAACTGACGTGGTTAATTATATAGTTGTCTGATTATCCGGCTCGGCAGGTGCAAAAATGTATGGTCAGTGGTTATTTTTTTATGATTGCCTCTTATGAACGAAGCATTGGAAAGTCGCCCGCGTATATGAAACGGCAGAAGCACGAAACTGTCAGGTGGAAATTTTTAATCTGAATTTGTTTCGCTTTTGAGAACCAGGAATTTATCGAAACGTATGAAACTTTACAAGCTATAAAAAGTATGCTGATCAGGAAATTCGCGCATACGAATCTGTGAGAACAATTCACCAAATTAAGCGAGCGATAAAATGAAAATATATAATAAATAAATCATAATAAAGTATTATTAATTGAAGGAAGTGGCATACTACTCGGGCAAGGACAACAATCTCATACTGAACGGGGCCTTTCACTGGGTCGGAGGTGAGGCTTTTTTTAAAAAATAATTGAATTTCTTATTATTGTTTATTGATTGTATTTGTGATAGCATTTTTATATTTATTTATTTATTTATTGTAGGCAAGCCGCCGGTGGATGATCCCGTGTGTGCCTGGGACGCTCACAAGTGCCCCAAGGTGAGCCAGTAGACCTGATCTTGAACTCTAATCTTTGATCTTTGGTTCTTGAGAAATGTGTCTTGCTCTGGTGTCTGAAACTGTAGTAATGAAAATTGTGCAATATTCATGGAAACCACTAGTTTATCACCATGGGAGATGTCGGTTTCAGGGGTGGCATAAAGGTCTGGGAGAGCGGGAATTCACGATAGTTGCGTGGTTGTGATCTCTAATCTCTAATCTGCAGGGTTACCTTCTGCACGTGTACATGCTCATCGAAATATTACTTGATCTTTGATCTTTAGGTGGTAAAAGTGCAGCCAAAGGCGTTAGTGTTACTATAGTGCGTCTTATTTGATCTCGTCCTCGAACTTTGATCTTTGATCTTTAATCTCTAATCTCTGATCTGGTAGGGCTACCCTCTGCACGTGTACATGCTCATCGGCGCCGCCATCATCATCCTCGTCATGGGCCTGCTCTTCATCTTCTTCTGGCGGTGAGCAATTATTGAGTTATTGATTTTTGGATACATTATCGATTTCTCGATTGATTTAGTTGCGGCTAAATTATTGATTTTGGGAGGGGAAATTTTTGAATGTTGCGAAGCAGGCGCTGTTGTGTTTCGCGAGTTGCATATATTTCGGGGACTCGTGTGCGCTTTGATTTCACGGATGAAGGCTCTGGATATTCTAAAAAAATATCTCAACCACTTCTGGATGCATCTCTGTTTCAGTATTGGCTCATAGCTTTCATGCATCTTTACTGTCTAATGACACGGAAAGGTCCGATAGAACAGAAGGGCGAGTCCTTTTGTCACGCTGTGACGGCTTGATACGGTATCTTTTCCGCGTGAGAGCACTTTTGGAATGGCTTTGGCACCATGCCAAGTGGATTTCAAGACAAAATCAGATGTCCACATGTTATCCGCGAATCGGCTTCCCAACATTTGAATATTTCTTGAATGGGACACAACACGATAAAATCTACCGATTTAACTAGGGTAAACGTGAAATATAATAATGAGCAACCTCGCAAAACTGACAAAACCCGAGTGGTGTAGCCGGGGTGCAGTGAAAAAAAGTGAAAAAATTCTGTGATTTGACACTGCACGCGAGCATACACCACTACCTGCATATCTTTGAGCGAATCGCCTTGGTCCCTTTCGTGATGATTTCTCGCTGATTTGATTAAATACAATTATAAAAAGAATAATTCCTTTAAAAAAATCTAAATCATCCCTGTGTGCATCTCCGTTTCACTGGTAACTTATAGCCAGTTTCGATCTACTTTTAATGATTTATCATTGATCATTTTATAAAATAGTACTTGCAGTCGCTACAAGCTCGAGCAGGAGCTTGCGGCCAAGTCATGGCAGATTCGATGGGAGGAGCTGGACGGAGAGGAGCGAACCAAGGTACGGTAGGGGTGCGGTAGGCTGATTGGTTACGGTAGGAGTACGGTTTCCACGAATTACTATTGGAGTACGGTAGACTGATCGATTGCTGTTGGAGTATTGTAGTCTATGGGTCGTGATTATTAGCCTAGACGGGATACCCTATCGCGTATCGAAAAATGGTAGCATATTGATTTAAACCGGAAGCTCTCGAATCCTGCAATTCAAACTCGAAATTCTGGTTACGGTAGGACCTGATCACTGTACATTCTATGGTAGGGTTCAGTAGGTTACGGTAGTTCAGAGCGAAAACGTCTCCGTTTAGTCCCGTTCCCCCGTCCCCGTCTCTCTGTCTCGTAAAAATGCGTGACAGTTAACAAGACTAAACATGTGTCTGATCTTTGATCTTTGAGTTGCGTGAATTGTGACCTCAAGAAAATCGTGGTAGACTTTATACTCGGCTTCTATTCTATCGCTTTCTTGCTTTTTATTTAAAGCGTTTTAAGTTCCACATTCGTGAAAGTTTGTGCGAGTAGGAAAATTGGGACAATTTGAAAATAGGTTTCACGACAGTGATAGATACGGTAGGTGGTTGGAGGTCTAATACTCCTGCTAGCTCTATCCAAAAGTTATTTAAAATTAATCTAGAGGGGCGATTTGGTTTTTAATGGCTCTGAAAGTTGGATAAAAGGAAAACTAGGCCATTTTTCTACAGGCAAACGGCAAGAAGAAGTCCAAGAGCAAGAAGAGCAAGAATGGAGATGGAATTACGGAGGGAGATCCGCTGTTGAGGAGTGGAAGTAGGACCACACTGACCAGCGATAAGGTACGGTAGGGCGAGTTGTAGGGTACGGTAAGACACTAATGAAGTGTAGGTACTGTAGGGTACGGTAGGACTCTCGGTAGCTTGCCTGCACTTCCTTATATCAGTTGCCACACGGCTTTGGTCCTTTTGTTTGCTCACGAAACGCATAAAATGCTAGTTTATTTTGTTTTTTTCCTTATTGAAGTCCTTTCATGAGAATCTTTTGCTCCCTACTATTCATGTTCAGTGTTGGAGCTGCCCCTCACAACATTATCCTCGTTTTCACACTATTCATGCTACCCAGTCCATTTAATTTTGTCGCGGAACCCCTTTGGTATCTTGCCCCAGCTTGATAGCCAAGCGGGCGGGCAAAGATCAAAGATCAAAGGGGTTGCCGACGTCCGTACATGCTCCATTCTCGTCCCTTTCTCCATTACAGTTCGACGAAGAAGACACGTCGCGAATAGGGCCCATGCGCATGCGATTGGTAAGAGGAGAGTGGTGATGAGTGATGTGGAATGAGTGTGGTCATACCTGTCCAGGTGTGGCGGCGACCCATTTCTGACCATGTAATGGGGGGTCATGGGTGAGAAAATTTTTTGGTTGGATCGATAATTGGTACCATACCAGATCACATCTACAGTAACCCTAATTACAAAAAATATTTCTCACCATGTCCCCCTATACATGGTCAAAAATGAGATCTCCGCCGGAATGGACAGGTACGAGTGTGGTCGAGTGATGCTAACATCTTGTATTGACTATGGTGCAGCATTTATCTCGACAAACGATGTTCTCATGGGTGTTTTATGGTTATTCTTGAACCTGGCGGATTCGTGCTTGTCGAGGTTCATGTAAGCGATTGTATTGTGCGTTGCGAGTGAGTGTGGTGTTTTGAATGCGTGGTACGGTATCGAAGGAGAAACGAAGGAATGCGAGAATACCCGTTGCATGATTTGTTCAATATATCAAAGCATGATTTCACCCCGTGATTTCTCGGTCTCGTCTTTCGTTCTTCTCTCCTCTGACTATCGCTCTTTTTGCTTGTTGCACGCAGATCTTTCTAGACGCTCCCTCGGGTCTTTCCCGGGGGAGACTAGAGTGGATTACGGTAGCCGAGGTGTGCTTAGAGCCTATTCGACGGTTTGCGGTAGATTCCGGCTGCGGGCTGTGATATCGACAATTGGGGTTGTTAATTAAATTAAATTGATGAATTTGCAGCGCTCAAGTTCATCCGGAGCCACCAGGAAGATATCGGCAATGATCGATCGGAAACTGAGCTTGTTCACGAGGTACGGTAGTCTGAATCGATTGAGAGGGGATACGGTAGTTTATTGTAGGAGTACGGCAGCTCATGGTTTTGGAATGGGATGGGATACAGTAGCTTTGAAAGATATTGTGTTGTCGGCGGGCTTGATCAGAATTATGGATATGGAATAGTTCTAGCTATCAGATCGCAGCGGAACTTGAATGCTCCTAGTGAGCGAGTTCAGCGAAACGTTAACTTGGTGGGGCTCCAGGGAAGTTCGTTTAGTTTCTATGAAGAATGCAAAAGGCACATCAAATCAAAGGCCAGGCCAACTGTGGGTATTATCACTCCACTGTGAAACGCGAATTTCGCCATTGGCAAAGCGTGGAATTGGCCGCCTTAATTTTTGTGTGTGAACCTAGGAAACATTAGGGGGTGGGGGCTTGCCTGACCTTGTGAAACATATTCCTGATATTTTTTTCCAATTCACAAATTGAGAGATCATGCCAGCCTTTGCAGAAAGAAGTCCTCGCCCAACGCCGCGTCGAACATGGAGAAGGGCAACGGCGGGCCGTCGTTCAACCACATTGGAGAGCTGAGAGAGACGAGTGTGAGTTGGATGAGGGGGGGGGGGGAGTAAGGAGAAAAGTATCGGGGAACTTCTCTGTTTTTTGGCCCGGGCTACAACCGCTCTGAATGTATAGAGAATGAGAATGATAGAGAGGGAATACTCTGCGAGAAAAGGCTGGGCGAATAAACAGAGAAGTGCCAGGATCGGACGATAGGGCATGGGAATAGACGCGCACCAATGTTAGTTGGATATCACGATGGTTCTTGCGCTTAAATTGTTTTGTTTGCATGAATCGCCTTCGACCTCATTGCCGAAGCAATCCTCCACGCGCTTATGATTGCATCCTGAAACAAGAGTTCTCCCTATTTGCGGAAATTGAAATATTGGCTTCCAGCGACCGGGCTTCAAGGAAAATTTACACCTAGTAACTGTCTCTTTGTTGAATATCATAGATATCAAAGACCAAAGACCAAAGATCAAAGATCACATTCCAGGACGGCGAGATCTCGCCCGTGAACGAGGTGTCCTTCCAGTTGCCCTTCGGCCACGCGAATCAGGACGGAGAGGGAGATGGAGAAAGGAGGAGGAAGGTGTCCATATCTAGTCCGGTGGGTCGTTTATTTGTTAGTGGGAGGTCCGGTAGGTTAGAGCAGTGAGTGATGAGTTTCACCGTTTGCTTTAGCGGAGGGAGAGTATGTGGAATTCGATGGTATAGGGTTTCTTGATGGAAAATATGATAAAAATAAGACACTAGGCAAAGTTAAATTGTTTGATCACGAGATTTGTATGGACAGTGATGGGTAGTGAATGACGGGTTTCACTGGTCCCCCATAAGTGCTGAACTTTGTGAGAATGTAATTCTTGTATTTCGCAGAATTGCAATAATAACAAAAAAAATTATCTATTCCAGCAGTTGTCCTCATCGCCTGACTACACGAACAAGAAGAGTAGCACGGAGGAGGAAGAGGGAGCGTATCCGAGCAAGAAGAGCGTGTTTGGATTTGGTGGGGTTTTCTCTCTCTTTTTGTTTCTCTTTTTTTACTCTGTGATTAGGGGGTTTATCTCATCACAGTAATACCACCTGCTTATTAGCAGGTGGTATTACTGTGATGAGTAAGGCGCTCTGATTAGTGATGAAGAAATATATACAAGGAATAGTTCGGGAAATACGGTATTAGTGAGATTAGATTAGGAATAGAAGAGAGCAGCACGGAGGAGGAAGAGGGAGCGTACCCGAGCAAGAAGAGCGTGTTTGGATTTGGTGGGTTTCTCTTTGATTCCATTCTCTGGGGTTGGATGGTGTATCACTGGCTGATTGGCAGTGTTCTAACTTTTGTAGCCGGTCGCTCAATCCCATCGTGCATGATACTCCTTGAATAATGTCCTAACATTGATACATCATTATCATTTACGTTTCAGCCGGTTTGAATCTTCGACGGAAGTCGGCGCGCAAGCTAAGCTTCGGCGACGTTACGTCGATCAAGGTGAGTCTATCTTTTTTCTCCCGGGGCATCGAGGATCGTATTAGTAAAGGGACATTTCAATTGCACATGTAGAACCTCTGAGACACAGATGCGCCAAGAATCTGGCATTCGGCAATTAGTGCAAACTGCGCGCTTTGATAGATTTCTTGTGAACGGAGTCGAACGTGTGAATGGTCTAAAGAATCAATGCTTCATTCACCGAGACGATGAAACGCATTTGCTCGTTGTTAGTATTGTTGGTTTTCTTCCATGTGGTGACCTGCTATCATACATGACATTTGAAAGCGGTTACCTAGTGCAACTGAAACGCCCACGATGCTGGTCAATCGAGTCTAATGAAATATTTTTGCCCAAACGACTGCAACTCTTTCTCTTGAGCCGATGTTCGGTGGAGCGCACATACACTCGGTGAAACACAATTTTCCCATGTCCACACGTAGAACTACCACAATTATGGTTGTTCTATAATTGCACTCTCACAAGTCTAAATCGACTATCAATTACAGTCATCGTATACCCTACACCTAGGCCTTCTGAAACGCAACTTCTCCTGTTCACTCTCCCTCGAATGATTCCTTTCCTCTTTTCCAGTCACACGGCGGTGGTTCGATCGAGACGATCGCCATGCAGCAGGGCGGACAGGTGTACACGAAGACTGCCTGCTACAAGGTGAGAAGGGGTTGATCTTTGATCTTTGACCTTTGGTTGGATGATCTTTGATCTTGAACTCTTGATTTCGAAGAGTCCCAGTTATAGTCAAGGGGCACATTATTCTCTACCTAATCTCAATCATTGCGCTAACAACCAAGCCCTCTCATAAGATCTGTCGTGCACGAGTGGCAGGGGTGATTCTTGCATAAAACGGGCATGAACAATCTCAAAAAAATCTCGAACATAATATTATTTGTTCTATACTTGAAACCAACAAAGCATTGTCCTAGCACTGATCTATCTTCTTTCGTAGTATCCTTGTTGCACGAAAGTTGCGGGTGCCAGAATATCTTAGCAATCTTAACCAGTTTGCGCTCATCCTCTCATCTGTGGTCTTGGTAGTGGGATTAGCGATAGTGGACTTATACAAGCTATTTTTAATCTATTTATTAAATTTAATTTAATAATTAATTAAATTCAGGGCACGATCGTTGCGATCAAGATGCTCTCGCTGGACATGAAGAAGTACCCGAAACTGGAGTTGACCAGGCAGCATCTGATGGACTTCAAGAGGATGAAGGACCTACAGCACGATCACATCACGAGGTTAGATAGTGATCTTTGATCTCTGGGCTAATCAGGAATTGATCGATTGAGCATACATTTTGTTTTCTATAGCTGGGCGGATATGCTATTGTTCTATGACTGGTCTAATTGCTCTAGTAATATCAATGGAGCATGCATACTCCTGGTTAGATCACCAGGCTTATTGTACCTTGATTTGTGAATATTTTCTCAATTCTACCACGGCCCGATTAATAGAGATTCGATCGATTCTGTCTAATGGGAAAACTGAGACTCACAATCACCTAGTGTATTTTTTCCTCGATTAATGGGCACTTACTAATTCATCAATTTGCAGGTTCACCGGCGCGTGCGTGGACGCTCCCAACTACTGCATCGTCACGGAGTACTGCTCCAAGGTTGGATTATTTATTATTTATTATTATTATTATTATTATTATTTTATTTTTATAAAAACGATAGGTAAAAAGATATCGTTTCCTGTAATATCGCTGCGCTAATTAGGATGCGGTGAAGCGACGAATGCGCTAGTTTCGTTTTTCGACAACTCATCAGCCAATAAATCAATAAAGCTACCGTTTCCCCCAATCAATAAATCAATCGATAATCCTCTCAGGGTTCGCTCGAGGATATCTTGGAGAACGAGAAGATCGAGCTGGACAGCATGATGAAGTACTCGCTGCTGCACGATTTGGTCAAGGTACGGTAGGGAGTGTTACAGTAGGGTACTGTAGGGTACGGTAGTTGTGATTTTGGTATGGATTACTGTAGTTCATGATCAAGAAACTGTAGGAGGGGTTTACGGTAGGGTGTAGGAGTTGAGAACACAGTATGGTTACTGCAGCTAATGGTACTGTATGAAGATGACATGGAAATATCAGAAATTATTACGATTATCCAAGATTAACCAAGGGAATCACAGTGTTACGATGGTCTTTCATCAGGTTGACAGTGCTGTTGAAAATACTACTACTGTTCTTTGATGCGAGTGCGGTAGTCTGGCATTGAGGATAGATCGATATCGATTTCTCATTTCCCTGATTCAGGGCATGTACTTCATCCACAACTCGGAGATCCGGACGCACGGCAAGCTGAAATCGTCCAATTGCGTTGTCGATAGCAGATTCGTTCTCAAGGTACGGTATTGCTTCTCGGAGTAAGGTAAGCTCAAAAGGGCGCTATGTCGAATGAGAACTTTACGACCCAAGAGACAACTGTTATGTAAGAGAACATATTGCGAAATAGTTCTCATTCGACATAGTGCCCTCAAAAGTAGTGGTGCATTTCAGGGTGATGGTTGTTTTGAGAGTAGGGTAGTGTGGACGGGGTACTGTAGGCGCATGGATTTGATGGTTTGTCAGACCCTTTATTGCTATATATTTTTTGAAATCGCACACAGAATTGATATTGTTGTCTTCGAAACCCTAGAGCGATAATGCGTCGTTGAAACACAAGATCGATTCGCTTTTCAAACTTTCTTATTTATTTTTCAATGGGGATCGGCTAACTAATCCCTGTAGCTAGATCGATCGGGAATGTAGCTAAGCCGTGAAATTTGAAATCAACAAGTTGGTCCCGGTCTCCTATTACAAAATAACTTCGTATTACTTAAATTTAATTATCTAATTAGTCTGATATTAATTGCAGGTCACCGATTTCGGTCTGTCGACGCTGCACGCGATGGAGGAGTGCGGCATCGAGGTGGAGGGCGAGCACTCATTCTACAAGAGTCAGTTTGTGATCCAGGGGAGGGCTACGGTAGCGGAGTCAGTTGGCGATTGGCAGGGTGTTACGGTAGCTATTTAGGAGAATACGGTAGTTGGACGTTGAATTCGCGTCTAGAATGCAATTGGTGATAATGCGCACCAGGCGCATTGTCATCAGGTCATATCTTGAAGGGGCCTGCTTAGATGATGTGACTGCCCCAGACGCCTCTAAAATACTCATAAACATGAACATCGTTCAGGGCAATTGTGGACGTCGCCGGAGCTGCTGCGCGACCCGAATCGGACTCCGGCAGGCACGCAGGTGAGCCGGGTTTGATAGAAGGCGGTCATCGACGGTTGTGGGACCGAGACGACACTCTCTCCTTTCCGCGTGTGCACTCGCCTCTCGGATCAGAGAGAGAACGTTTGAAATGAAGAGACCATTTTTCGACAAGCTAACCCTTTTGTATGCGCGACTGATGAACCTCTTTGTTTCCCATATTCTCGCACAAGCGTTGACTTGCTAGAAAATATGCCACTAGGGAGATTCTCGCTTTCATGGTTTCATTTGAGTGCCAGTTACACGGGGTGAGCAATATCACTGGGGTTGACGGACTGAAAAAAACCAAACAATATTTCAGCCAGTACAGTACTGTTCTAGTGGTGTTTCATCGATTCTTCACATTTTCTCGAATATTGGGGATGCTAGCTCCATGAAAGATGCAATATATCGCACAAGTTTCGAAATTCTTATTGTTGGTCATGAGGATTTTAAAATTGTAAATTTATATTTAAATACAAATATAATTTCGAAAATCGCTTGCAGAAGGGCGATATCTACTCGTTCGCGATCATCCTGCACGAGATGATGTACCGCAAGGGCGTCTTCTGGTGCGAGGACGAGCTCGGGCCGATGGGTGAGTGGTGTAATTCACTAATTGGGATGAGGAGTCCATGGTGTACTCGGAGGAAGCGTGTTCTGATGAGAAGTAGTAGAGGCAATATGAGAGCGACTGATTGGCAAGACTTGTGTTTCATAGGATCACCATATCGTAGATGGGAATCGAGAATTGGTTTGAGCTGATGTCGTAGTTTAAAAAATAACCCCAGTAAGCTCGGCTCTTAAAATGTCTATAAATAACACCACGGTAAGGTAGAGTGATGTGTGATAACGCGCAGTAAGTGGAGTCGCTGGAATCATTTCCGGCTTGAAATCCAGCAGATCAGCTTATTTGTTTCTTATCAGCGCGAGGCTCTTTCCAATTCCACGTTCTTTATAGACCGTGAGACAACGAGAGTAGTAGGAGTGAAGTGTGTTGAAAGAGTATTTACTTATCACTGACTGGCTATTGATCTGATAACGGTATCAGTGATGCGGAGATAAGGGGATAAGGAGTGTGGATAGAGGCCGGAAGTGACAAGTTGATCACAGGTGATCGATATGACTAGCATCTGAAATGGTTGTTAGGTTGGGGACCGTTTGTTCGGGTTGTAGAAACCAGGAAGAATTCGTGTTTCACTGGCTTGTCAAGAACGCAAGAAACAATCGGGAGCAATAGCAATGTATTCGTCGTGTAGTTTATAAAAATATGAGAATCACAGAAATTCAAACTAGGACTTTTGCGGATGGATTAGATCATCATAGGTTCTGCTTGTATTCATAACTGTGAAGTTGTGAAAAGATATGGTGTGCAGATACCTGGAAAAGGGGAGGCCATGTGTTTCACAGCATCAACACATGCTTTCTGGTCCAATTTATCGTTGGCTTTTCGGAAAAGTTAATAATAAAGGATTATTATTCCGTTCCAGAGATCGTGGCGAATGTGCAGCGGAAGCCGCGCGACCCGGAGGACATTTTCCGGCCGTACTGCCCGGCTGGCGAGGGACTCATGGATCCGGTGAGTACGGTAGGATCACGAGAATGGCGAATTGGGAAGTAGGTTTATTCTGAACTCCGACCATATCGCCCGGCTCCGGTGAGTGAAGGAGTACGGTAGGCGCACGACGGTGGCTGATCGGGAAATGGAGTTATTCAAAATTCCGGTCGATAAAGGGATGATCTTTATCTAACTCTGTATCAGTGGCCAAGTACAATCAGAGTAGCCATGGATGAGCAGGGATAAGGGATGCGTGAAACCTAACTGCTGCATGTGATTGTCAAAGGCTACCATAGGAAAGTAGTGGAATAAGGCTTGTAATGAGAGTTTGTAAGGGAGGAATCTTTGATGATGTTGCCCAGTGTTTATGGAGAACTTGTGAAACATCAATCTTGGTTGTTTGTAAGCAACTTTCCGATTGGTTATCGTTTCCTTGCAGCAGCTATACGGTATAAATAATCGATAAATGAATCTTTGCAGCAAATCGTGGAGATGATGCGGCTGTGCTGGTCGGAGGAAGTGACGGCGCGACCGGACTTCGCAGCGATAAGGAAGGCCGTCCGAGGCATCAACAAGTGAGTACTGTAAAGGGAGGGGGTACGGAAGACAGGAATTGGTATGGAGGACTAAAGTGCGGTAGGGAGGACACAATAGTTATGAGTTTGTAAAATTACCCATGCGAAGTATCGGACGACACTAAAGGCTCCGATATTGTAGGGCGCGTGAAACCGGGATGTGAATGTAGAATTTGCGCGTTGAAATTGCTCCTGTTGCTAAAGAGCTCCTGGAATATCTTTACTGAAAATAGTCTTCTGTCACTGGCTCTGTGGGGTGTATCAACCCATGACGTCACTACTCTCCAGTGACGAGCGTCTCTCATTTCCCAATGCTCTCTCTTCGGTTAGACAGAGGAGAGAGCATGCGAAATGAGGAGAGTCGCATGACGTCGCCGCCTATTTCAGGGACAACGAGACGTCCAACCTCGTGGACAATCTGCTCAAGCGAATGGAGCAGTACGCCAGCAATCTCGAAGGTACGGTACTTGCTTTGGGGATACGGTAGACCGATTCGAAATAATACAATAGGACAGGTAAATTATAGGCTGGGATACTGTATTGATTACGGTAGATGTTCAATCGATATTTTAAAAGAAAGACGATGAGATTTGAGAATTCTTCGATTATCGTTGATCACATGGGATATTGTATTGATTACTGTAGATGCTATCGTGGGGCTTACGGTAGCGGCAACGGTAGGTGCTCAATCGATAATCGCTGCTTGCAGGCCTCGTGGAGGAGCGCACGCAAGAGTATCTCGGGGAGAAGAAGAAGGTCGAGGATCTCCTGCACCAGTTGCTGCCGCCTGCCATCGCGGATACGGTAAGGGAATCGATAACTGACTGATGGGGGCATACTGTGGTCTGTAGGATACGGTAAATGTTAGGTTACTGCAGATTGTAGAATAGGCGGAAGGTAAGTCGATTACTGTAACTGGTTGGGTACGGTATTGTTATGGTGTAGATATGATAATGAGGGATGTACGATTCGTTTACTAGGCGGCGTGAAACCTAAAATCAGATTCTCTGCGGTCATTTTATATTCTCACCCAAAACTACTAGTGATCATTCAAGGGCTCGGATATGAGTTGATGCTGAAACCGGGAATTTGCAGCATAAATATTTAATTTATTTTTACAAATAATTAAATTAATAAATTGCAGCTGATCGCGGGTCAGGCAGTGCAGGCGGAGCACTACGAGTGCGTCACCATCTACTTCTCCGATATTGTCGGATTCACGGCGCTGAGTAGCATGAGCACGCCCATGCAGGTACGGTAGTCATTTAATACGGTACTACGGTACGGATACGGTAGCTCAGTAATATGGAGGTACGGTATGGATACGGTAGTGGGATAGTGGTGAGAGGAGATTGTCGGATTCTCGATTCTGAGCAGCATGAACATATCCATGCAGGTACGGTAGAGTTGATAGGTGATATTACACTACGGTTGTACGGTAGGGGGTATGGAAACGGTAGTGTTTAGAAGAATGGCGTTGAGTAGCCTGAACACGCTAGTGCAAGTGCAGCTTGTGGACGATTTAGGATTTGGAAAATATAAGGATCAAAGAAATCACTTCTCCGGGATCTTTTTCAACTTGAGATATTGGTGAAACATGAAACATTCGTGAGTTTCAAAATTCGAAATGCACGAATTGTACGGGTGCTGAAGCTGTTGATTTTCTCTTGATGGTATTTGACGATTGATCGCAATCGTTTTTTGTGAAAATAGGACGAGTTGACACACCGCTGAAGCACGAATCTAGAATGGAAGGATTTCTTCTTGTCATTGTTAACTTCAGCGTTTTCGCCTTAGAAAACAGGGAAAATCGGAACATGTGATCATAAATAATTCTGCTCAGGTGGTCACGCTGCTGAACGACCTCTACCTCGCGTTCGACGGCGTCGTCGACAACTTCAAGGTACCTTTTGTTTTTAGGAAAGTAAAGCTCGAAACGTGCGACAGTTGCATTTCTCACATTCTCTTACCTGCTCTATTAACGAGAGCGTGTGCACAATATAGTGACGGCGGTCCATAATTCTAGCTTCTTTTCCGAATCGTGACAATTTGGCATATATGTAGTATCAGATACTTCTATGATTTGATAATTTCGGCGTTACCAGCTCTTAAATTACAAACTTGTACCATAATAATAGTAGTACCAATAGCGTTCGCTTAAATTCGTGCCGATGCATAAAGTGGACGCGTTTTTACTGCTTTTATAGAGAGAATGCCTTGGATTCAATGATTTGAATTTCAACTGATCGCTGCGCACTAGGTTGCGCTGGGTTTCACTAGGCAGGTATAGTTTCAGGGAATTCAGCTCATTTGATGTCACGTTTGCTGGTGGGACTTTATAAAAATACAACCATTTCTGCAGATGTACAAAGTTGGATACGATTGGCGACGTACATGTCGAGGCTATTCTGATGGGTTCCCCGGGATTCAAATTATTTCCGGGCCTTGGTTGAGATGCGTTTCACTAGGAGGCCATAGGTTCAAAGAATTGTATGCATTCGATGTCACTGTCTGAGACTATGCAAAAATACAATTATTTCTGCAGGTGTACAAAGTGGAGACGATCGGTGACGCGTACATGGTCGTGTCGGGACTGCCCGAGCGAAGGGAGGACCACGCCAGTCAGATCGCACAGATGAGCATTGCACTGTTGCACAAGGTACGGTAGAGGGATACTGTAGGATTACTGTAACTCATAGGGTACGGTAGGGGATACTTTACCTAGTGGGGGGGAGGGGAGTGTGGGTATGGTAGCTACAAGAATACGATGGGAGTACGTTATCTGCGTGATGACGTATGATTACTGTAAGATACAGTAGGATTCCGTTATGGCTGCTGTAGGTAACAACAAGAGATACGGTAGCCAAATCGAATCGATTGCAGGTGAAGACGTTCGTCATTCGGCATCGGCCGAGCGATCAACTCAAGCTGCGGATAGGCATGCACTCAGGTACGGTACGGGTATACGGTAGGGGATGGAAAGACAGTTGTCGATTGATTGGGTGGGGTACAGTAGGAATCAGATACGGTATGGGTACTGCAAGAAAAAGACTAATTGACGATTACGCGAGAACTCGGTAGTCTTCGTGGTCAATCGATAATCGATTACCGTATCCCAGGTTCGGTCGTGGCGGGAGTCGTGGGGTCGAAGATGCCCCGGTACTGCCTGTTCGGAGACACGGTCAATACGAGCAGTAGGATGGAGAGCAACGGATTGCGTGAGTAGATTATTGATTGATTTAGTACGGTAGAAGACGGGATATTGTACAACGAGACTAGCGATATGAGTAAGTGCTATAGTTTGATTTCGGCTCTAGGTTGAGTTGAGTTTCATTACCACCTGACAGGTTCAAAGTCTTAGCCTTTCTGCTAACTTTCTCGCCGTCGACCACAAAAATTCATCTATTCACCTTTTATACCAACCGCATAAACTACGGAAGATTGAGGCTATAAATTAGGTATCCAATAATCTAATAAAATTAATAATTGCAGCACTGCGCATCCACGTGTCAATGCAGACGAAGGAGATTCTGTCGCACGACCCCGGATTCCGGTTGGATCTCCGAGGAGAAGTCGAGATGAAGGGCAAGGTACGGTAGGGAGAGTATCGATCGATTGGGACAGGGTTACGGTAGTAGCCAGACTGTACGGTAGAACTACAGCGAAATATCAATGTGCGGTAGGTTATCGACTGATTTGTTCGCGATAATTAAACGAAAAACGGTACTGATAGCATACAGTAGACGATATGGGATACTGTGGTATTGATATTTCTCCCTTTCAGGGCAAGCAGACCACCTACTGGCTCAAGGGCTACAAGGAGACGGACATTCCCGACTTCGGACCTGAATTTCGTCATTAGAACGGCTACCGTCTAGACTCCGCCCCCTTTTCATAGTCCCTTTTAGATCACGCCCCCTTCCTCATTGTTACTGCTCTCTCTTTGTTATCATGTATGTGCCCCATCTCGTTTCTCTTATCGTGCCTCGCGAAGGTACCGTAATCATTGCGTGTCTTTTACCACTACACTACACGGATCTACACCACACTGTTCTCTCTTTGTACACCAAATCAGTCGCCGCCCCTTCCATCCTCATACATTCCCTTCATCTCCCTTCCTCAATCCTTCCTCCCGCCTCTTGCCTTAGCTTCTCTCAGCCTCCTCGCCTAACACACGGGATCCTCCTCCATTCTCTCCTCCTTCTCGCACAAAATGACCCTCCCTGTTCCAAGTGATCGACCGTAGCTACCGTACTCCCTACAGTATTGCCCGCTAGATTGTACACTCTAATCCCCCTCCAACCCGATGATTCCCCTCCCCTACCGTACCCTTGTGGATACAGTACCCTATCGCACCACACACACAAGAGAAGTCCGTACAACCCGTACACGCATCATTCCACAGTAGCTGTATCACATCACGAACCAGACCACCCGACTTCGCCCCTCAACTAATCCCGATTGTTTGGAACTTGAACACACCACGGGTACCCGTCGCTCTCCTCCTGCTGGTCCATCCCACACTACGTCTCATTACACACCACACCACACACCACACTTTGTGTATCGCCTACCGTAATCCCCCTCAATTTTATCGCCCTCGCCGTCTCAGTGTGTTTATTATCCTCAATTTAAGAGACTTTCTCCGTAAATATTTACCATTTCGACCCCCTCACCGGACATTCCCCTAGTAGAATGATTCAGCCCTTCTTACTACGGTCACAGAGAAGGGTCCGGCCCTTGTTTATAAAACAGTGGCAATTGGACCTCCATGCCTCTGACGCGGCCCGCCGCATGCGCGCGAAGGTCGAAAATAGGCCAAAAACGTGTTTTCCATATCTCGACAACCGAACAAGCTAGACTCAAAATTCTTTTTGTGTTGTACTAGTGAGCACCTATGTACAAAAACACAACGGGAAAGTTCGATCAACTTCGATTCGTAAGGACCGATTTCGATGTCATGGACCACATTATTGAGAATATCACGACTGAGAGGAATTCCGGCAAGGTGCCACATAATACAAAATGTGCTCCTATTGACCATGAGTGAGTTCCCCCACATTTGGAAGAAATCGGTTTTACTCCTACCGGGACTTTTTTTATTCCGAACCTCGACCACTACTAAAGATCAAAAATCAAATGTTTAGCTAGGAGCTCAAATTCACTTGTGTTGGGAGTATCAGCACTCATGGCTAATATTTCCAACAACTTTGGGAGGCTGAAGTCGTTCGTTGATTTTATATGATTTTTATTCTTTCTAACGGACCATGACCCGGGGGTCATGGGTGCAAAGTCAGAGGTGCGACCATGAACCCGGGGTCATGGTCCAAAATTTCATTTTTTCACTCAGTCAAGTGAGGTACCCTATTGCATACTACAGTGCTCCACTTGCAACCGTAGCCCAAAATTCCTGACTCCAGAGCATCAAGAAATGAATTTATTCGAAAAATGCGGTTTTAGGCCTTGTACCCACGATATTCGCACCCTAAGATAATCTCATTAGTCAGTCTACCAACAAAAAGCATTGTATAGTTAATTTACATGTTTACTCTAAAGGATTCTCTCATAAGAGTTGGCGATTATATCCTAGTCACCGGAAATAGAGACTGATAGACGAAAGACTGCATTTTTCGAATAAAATCAGTTCTTGATGCTCTGGAGTCAGGAATTTTGGGCTACGGTTGCAAGTGGAGCACTGTAGTATGCAATAGGGTACCTCACTTGACTGAGTGAAAAAATGAAATTTTGGACCATGACCCCGGGTTCATGGTCGCACCTCTGACTTTGAACCCATGACCCCCGGGTCATGGTCCGTTTGACAGAATAAAAATCATATAAAATCAACGAACGACTTCAGCCTCCCAAAGTTGTTGGAAATATTAGCCATGAGTGCTGATACTCCCAACACAAGTGAATTTGAGCTCCTAGCTAAACATTTGATTTTTGATCTTTAGTAGTGGTCGAGGTTCGGAATAAAAAGTCCCGGTAGGAGTAAAACCGATTTCTTCCAAATGTGGGGGAACTCACTCATGGTGAATAGGAGCACATTTTGTATTATGTGGCACCTTGCCGGAATTCCTCTCAGTCCTGATATTCTCAATAATGTGGTCCATGACATCGAAATCGGTCCTTACGAATCGAAGTTGATCGAACTTTCCCGTTGTGTTTTTGTATATAGGTGCTCACTAGTACAACACAAAAAGAATTTTGAGTCTAGCTTGTTCGGTTGTCGAGATATGGAAAACACGTTTTTGGCCTATTTTCGACCTTCGCGCGCATGCGGCGGGCCGCGTCAGAGGCATGGAGCTCCAATTACCACTGTTTTGTAAATAAGGGCCGGACCCTCTACTGTGACCGTAGTAAGAAGGGCTGAATCATTCTACTAGGGGAATGTCCGGTCCATGGTGAATTTTTATGGAGAAGGTCTCTTAATCTCTGACTGTGAGAGATTCCGCATGATCAATGTATAATTTTAGCCGCGTCTTTTTTGTTTGCTTGGAAAAGGCAAAGAAGCTCTAATAGAAAACGTTTAAGTGTGGATCTAAATCCCCCTCGTTTGTATGCTTATAATTGCAGTTTTCGCACACGATTTCATTGTTTTTGTGTTTATTGTCTCCCCACTTCCAACCCCCGTTTTTTGAAACTTGAGTACAGGTTCAGTCCCTCGCTTTCCGCGTGTTTTTATTTGAAGAATAAGAATAAGATTGTTTATAATAATAGTCCCGATTGTTTTGACACCCTAAAAGATGCATCACGCTCGAGTGTACAGCAAACACAGAAATTTCACACAGTTATTTATTTTGGCTACTATATTGTTTCTCTAGTGGAACAAAATGCCGTTTCTTCAATTAGCTGCTAGGAGCGGCGTGGCTGAAAAGAAGCATGGTTTGCGGTGAAAAGGGGGCGGAGCCTAGCATCCGTTTTTCGAAAATAAGCCCCGCCCACTTCCCCGGAGCCGCTCACTTTCTGCAACGGCCGTCGCTGCCATCGGCGAGTTGGGCACGGACCGGGAGTGGGGCGTGCGCGGCGTACGCGTACCGTGCGTCTCGGCTGCAATTCGTTGGTCTTTGATCTTTGATCTTCGATCTTCGATCCGAAGCAAAGACACGTTTTCCTCTGTGCCATTTACTCATGAGAAGCAAGTACTGCAAAGTCCTAAAGGACCAAAGGAATATTTAGAGTGAAGAATGCCTGTCAGCTTATTGGTCTATGAACTCTGATGTAAGTGACAACTAGAGAAATTCCAGATTATTATTCTTGATCTTTGATCTCCGCACGATCTTCATACGAACTTATTTCTTGTGAGACTACTTACTTCTAGAGTTCCTTTGATCATTGAACTCTCACGATGTTCTGGCATACATCGCCCTTGAACTTTGATCTTTGATCTCTACCCACTGACCAATGTTCTGGTACTTGGTGAGGGGCACGCGCTTGGTGCACTGGCCGACGAGCGCGTGGCGCTCCACGTGCTCCGCAGTGTGCGCCGGGTGCTCTGAACGAGTGTGATCTTTGATCTTTGATCTTTCGATCTTTTTGGATCAAAACTGTCACTAAACGATAGAGAAATCAGGCGAACTCAATGAAATTCGGAAGCAGTTTCAGTGGATTAAAGAATGAAAAAAATATTCCTAAGATGACGTCAGCTCACCCGATTCGTAGGAGTGCTTGCGGTAGTAGCGAAGCGCCGAGAGGTTGCGCAACGATATCTTAATTTTTAGGCAGATCAAAAACTTGAAATGTTTGTCTAAAGATCAGCGTGTCCAGAGACACGTATTGAAGGACATGGTCTTTGCACTTTGATATTTGTTCTTTGAACTTTAACGTGTAGGCAGAAATCAATGCTCACAATAAAAGCAGCAGATGGGGTTCCAATTTTGTAACAGTTCCACAACAAGTGTTTTAAAATGCGAATATCGCTGATCTCGGGTGTAAATCAATTAGACATAATAATGGGCTTACATAGAAGATGAAGCAGCAGATGAAGCTCTGCCCGATCACCCACAGCGCCACGTACGGGAAGACGCCAGCGATCTCTGACAATGATTAACAATGACAATGACAATGCTCATGACAATGACAACTACGCCCCGCGATCTCTGACAATGATAATGATGAAGAATCGCATACACTCTAAGATGATTTCATCAGACACGTGTAGAAAGAACTTTGGATCCGTAAGATTTACAGTTTTCGATAAGTAATGATTATTACTATCCGAATAAATTAAAGATCAAGGAGCAAATACTAAAGATCAAAGATCAATATCCTCACTCTGCCGGGTGGCCTCCGTGCTCGCGTCCTCCAGATGCCGCTCAGTCCGCATTACACCGGCGATCGCGGTCTCAACGATCTCTGAAAGTTGATCTTTGGTCTGTGATCTTTGAACTTTGAGGCCCGAAAATGTCAATCTTCTACACTTGACGATCGAAAGCGTGGTCTCTTATCTATCCCAAGTAGCTATCGTATTTGATATTCGATCTCTTTTCAGTACTACTCACAACTATTGTGATATATGGCCGAATACTCTCTCTAAGTATATTACGAAAATGGTTTTGGTCTTTGATCTCTGATCTCTGATCCCCGCACTCACTCTCAAATTCGTCGGTGCACGGCATGAACAGCGCGAAGCCTGCAGCGATGACGATGGACAACATCGGCACGAGCTGAGCATTATTTAGTTTAATTAGTTAATTAATTAAGCAAAATAATAATATTTGAAGTCATCATAGTATTCATAGTATTCATAGAACTATTCCGAAAAAAATAAGTCGTACATTTGAACCGTATCCCAAACATTAAAATAAATCGATAAATAATCGATAAATCGATAAGCTCACGTATGCATTGACGACGATGAGGTAGTGGTTGAAGTTCCTGTGGGTGAACAGGAGCGGGACGGTGACCAGTGGCCATGTGACGAAATGAATGACGAGCGGGATCTGTAAGCATTAGAGTTCTCTCTAGAGCATTGGAAAATGATTTTCCTATAGCAATATTTGTTTTTCCAATAGTGCCTTCATACTGCGTACTCTCTCGCAAACAGAGAGCGGTAATCCCTATGTTCGTCTTATTGGACATCGGGAAAACCACTACCTTTTTCCAATAAGAAAACTTTAGTAAGTTTTGATTGGGGAGGGATTACGGCAGAATAGAGCACAGTAATAAAGGAGCAAACGCGTACCATGAATAACGGCCAGTCGAGAGCCTTCAACTTCTCTGCAATGTATTTAATTAGGAGAAATCGATAAATGTCAATTTCGAAAATAGGTGCAAAATGCTCTCACCCATCACAAACAGATCGTCGTCCTTGATCATGTGGTAGTAGACGAAGTCGATCAGCAGACCGATCATCGGAATGCAGAGGAACATCGTGAGATAACGATTGAAGTTCTGGAAGAGGAAAAAGATCAGAGATCAGTTGACCACCGACGATGAATTTAAGGTCATTCCGCGATGTTTCAAAAGATCAAAGACCCACTGTTAATTGAAAGAGCAGATCAGCTACTGAAGATCTAAGATCAACGTAGACCACCCACGGTTATTTGAAAGTGCAAAGAGGTCAACTACTAAAGATCAAAGATCAAAATAGACCACCCACGGTTATTTGAAAGACCAAAGATCAACTACAAAAGATCAAAGATCGAAGATAAACGTAGACCACCCACGATGTTCCGGTAGCGGGACTCCATCGTGAGCTCGATGGTGACTGCGTACGTGTCACACAGGTCGCTCACGAGCTGTTCGGGAGGCGGTTCGGTCGGGATACGATGGAACAGATTGGCTCCTGGAATAAAGCCAAACTGATCTTTGATCTTTGGTTGCTCCCAAAGTTTGCTTCCAAATCAAGGCGATTTTACAGTTGTCATGAGATAACCACACCTGGTGGTCTCAATGTGCAACAATGCCCACTTTTATTACCTATCACAACTTTCTCCAGAAGGTGGAGAATAAGTTGAAATTCCGGACAAAATAGAACAGAGCTAATTTCATTAAGCAAGACCCGAAAAGATCAAAGATCAAAGACCACCCCTACACTCACGTCGAAACACCTCCAGCTGCTTCCAGATCTTGGCCTCATGGCTGCCCGGGTAGCCCCAATCGTCGGCCGGCCCGCCGTGTTCCGTCTCCTGCAGAGATCAAAGATCAACTATACCCCGAAATGAGCAAAGATCAAAGATCAATCTTGGAGATCCAGTGTTTGGCGTATCGACTAACATCAAAGTGAACCAACCTGTCTCCGACGACTAAAGAAGTTCGAAGTGACCCCAAAGATCAAAGATCAAGTCCTCACCGGAAGATTGGCGTCTTCGATCGTTCCTCCTGCAGCTGCTGCTGCTGCGGCTGCAGCCTTCCGGGCCTTAACGGACGAGGTTTGTCATTTCGAAAGATCAAAGATCAACCTCACCTTCTTCCGCTTCTTCCGGCTCAGGCTTGTGGAGCCGCAGCGAGGAAGAGAAACCGGCACCTGAGCAAAATTAATAATAATAATAATTTGATTAATATTAATTAGCATAATTAAGTTATTCCCAGGTCGTACGGGGTCTTCACTTTATTCCTCGATGTACTTTCTCAACGGGGATTCTCATCTTGGACTGCCCCATCTACAGCAATCTCCACAATCAGCCCTCCATTCTCATCACTCCCTCCCCCATCTACAGTAATCCTCAGTCCATGATTCGTACCATAGTCACATCTACCGTAATCATCACTTCTCGATTCCCCCTACCGTACCTTCTCCGGTGGCTTGTCGCCGGTCGCAGCGGCGGCTGCGTCTCCGGCGCGACGCGACGAGTCGGCCGGTGCGCCGGCCGGAGGCGGCGACAGCGGGGCTGGATCACTTTATTTTTTTATGTCATTTTTTTAGGCATTTCTTCACTTTAGCTATTTTTGCCTCGCTCATTCGGTCGCTCGCTTTCTCACTTAACCCATAAGGTAAAGCGCGGTCTTTGGACTCTAATTTAAAGATGTGACCATTAATTTATAACTAGCTCCCAGCGGAATGTGTCATCTTTTCGGCACTTCTCTATTGTTTGGCCCAGCCGGTCGTAGCCTGGGCAGAACAAAACAGAGAAGTTCCATCGGCTTACCCTTGCCCGAGGGCTCCTTCGGCTCTCCCGCCGCTCCTCTTCCCGAGTCCGAGCCCGCACCGCCCGCCGGAGGAGAGGCCATTCTGAAGGGATTGCAGAGATTAATCTATCGTAATCCATTCCATAACCGTCCCCCTCCTTTCGCACATGCTATACTAAGAATTCGACATATTATCTTTCCGAGAGTAATTGAATCTCATCGTATCCCTCGCTAATCCATTCTAATCGCCCTTCCTCTCCATCATCGATAAACATCCATTCTTTGCTATGCGCGCCCACAGGAGCGGTCGGCGAGCCCCTCAGTTCTCGATTCCCCGCCCTCCCTACCGTACCTCGGTCCTCCCTGCGTGCCGCCGGTCTGCGTTTCGTCCTCCTGCCCGGCCGTCGGCTCCTTGCTCTGCTGCGGCGCCTTGGACGACTCGTCCACGCCCTTCTCTGCAAGGGATACGGTAATCAGTTATCGATTAGAGATACGGTAATGGATACGGTAATCAGTTATCGATTAGAGATACGGTAATGGATACGGTAATCAGTTATCGATTAGAGATACGGTAATGGATACGGTAATCAGTTATCGATTAGAGATACGGTAATGGATACGGTAATCAGTTATCGATTAGAGATACGGTAATGGATACGGTAATCAGTTATCGATTAGAGATACGGTAATGGATACGGTAATCAGTTATCGATTAGAGATACGGTAATGGATACGGTAATCAGTTATCGATTAGAGATACGGTAATGGATACGGTAATCAGTTATCGATTAGAGATACGGTAATGGATACGGTAATCAGTTATCGATTAGAGATACGGTAATGGATACGGTAATCAGTTATCGATTAGAGATACGGTAATGGATACGGTAATCAGTTATCGATTAGAGATACGGTAATGGATACGGTAATCAGTTATCGATTAGAGATACGGTAATGGATACGGTAATCAGTTATCGATTAGAGATACGGTAATGGATACGGTAATCAGTTATCGATTAGAGATACGGTAATGGATACGGTAATCAGTTATCGATTAGAGATACGGTAATGGATACGGTAATCAGTTATCGATTAGAGATACGGTAATGGATACGGTAATCAGTTATCGATTAGAGATACGGTAATGGATACGGTAATCAGTTATCGATTAGAGATACGGTAATGGATACGGTAATCAGTTATCGATTAGAGATACGGTAATGGATACGGTAATCAGTTATCGATTAGAGATACGGTAATGGATACGGTAATCAGTTATCGATTAGAGATACGGTAATGGATACGGTAATCAGTTATCGATTAGAGATACGGTAATGGATACGGTAATCAGTTATCGATTAGAGATACGGTAATGGATACGGTAATCAGTTATCGATTAGAGATACGGTAATGGATACGGTAATCAGTTATCGATTAGAGATACGGTAATGGATACGGTAATCAGTTATCGATTAGAGATACGGTAATGGATACGGTAATCAGTTATCGATTAGAGATACGGTAATGGATACGGTAATCAGTTATCGATTAGAGATACGGTAATGGATACGGTAATCAGTTATCGATTAGAGATACGGTAATGGATACGGTAATCAGTTATCGATTAGAGATACGGTAATGGATACGGTAATCAGTTATCGATTAGAGATACTGCCCTACACTATCTCGCACACGCAACGCATACGCAGCGCGTCATTTACATTCCAAATTGCAATAGATCCGGAACTCTTACAACGAAAATATGTGTGCGGGAAATTTAAAATTATTTTTTTCTCCGCCGTTTTTAGATGTTGGTACTGAACACCCGTGGTACCGTAATCAACTAGTTACTGATTTGGTATTAGATACGGTAATCTATCAGTTATCGATTCGGTATTGGATACGGTACTCAGTTATCGACTCGGAGCACCGTAATTTAGCCCACATAGATTCGGCATACAGTAATCTATCTGTTATCGATTCGAAATACAGTAACCTAGCAGTTGGCGATTCGGATTACCGTAATCTACCAGTAATACATTAGAGATATCGTTATCTTTTTATGGCATTGATGATTTAGGAGTGATAAACTGACGTAGTCTAAGTTAGGACCAACGAATAGATCACCAATTTGGAGAAACATAAGTAAAAATAGAGAAAAATATGAGAGAGCGAACCTCGGTCGGCCGACATTCGCGAGTGAACAGCGATGGAATGAGGGGATGAAACGAGAGGATGAAGAGGAGAAGAATAAGATCATTTATGATAATTGAAAGGGGCGGAGTCAGGCGAGGTTAGACATTACGAAATGGGAGGATGAGGAATGAGAGATTGAGAGAAAATCCGAGAATGATTAGCAAATGAATTGTCGGCAAAAATTGCTCAAGATGCTGATGGAATGAATGCAAAATAACTGACAATTTATTGATCATAGCAAGACCAACAACTTAACAAGCAAGCAATAATTTATGGCAAACAAAGGTCAATCTAGTAAAATCGAGTGCTGGCTACCGTATTCTTCTCTTTGATCTTCGGCGTGAGACTCGCCACCAGCATCTTCTTCTCGTTGTACAGATAGACCTGGAGGAGCGAAAAATTAGAAAAAAAATGAATGAAAATGAAAAATGAATGAAAAATGATTGAAAAATGAGAAAAATGAATGAAAAACGAGTTGAAAGGCGTACAAAAAAACACTTTTCCGAACGAAGAAAGTGCCAGAATAATTCAAATGATTAGGCCAAATAATGTAGCATGCCTTAGTCTCTGCTCCCTTCGGCCACTTCTTCTTCATTACGACCGAGCACGGAGTCTTCTCTGCGGAGGATTTGCCGTAGACCTGTAGAGCATCGTGTGAACAATTTGCAGATCAACCACTCTGCTAGGCCAATGATTAATAGACCAATTCAGCCCCGAGAGCCGAATCTCTTCTTAAGACCTATTTTATCATCACTGGTATAATCACTGTCATAGCAGTGTCCTCCCGCAGGACGCAAGTGCCTTGATTAACGTGATGAGCTTTACCCTTTTTTTACCTTTGCCACTCTCAATAACACATTCCGTAATTGGCTATTTTATCATGTTTGTTTTATAATTGAAACGTATGTAACCCATATTTGATCCAGTTAACCCAATCAATGTCGTACACTTCCGTATCCACCCACCGTAAACGTCGAGTTGGCAGGGATGTCGGTTTTAGAGTGGAACTTGAAGAATACCTGTGAAATTTTAGTTATTACCTCCTCACTTTTTTATTTTACAGGAGTACTCCAGGCTCTATGTCGGATGAGAACTATTTCGCAGTATTGTTCTCTGACATAACAGTTGTCTCTCGGGTCGTAAATTTCTCATCCCACCCAGCGCACCGTATTCCAGACACCAGTTCCTAGATGAAGAGCTCAGCCACTACCGTAACCCGAAAAATCAATACTACCGTACCTCCTTCTCTCCGTTCGTCGCCTTGAGCAGCCAGTAGCCCACTCTGAGGTCCTCGCCCGACTCGTTCGCCAGTCTGGAGTACGGTACAAATACGGTAGGCTGCTTATCGATTGACATCAAAAGCTCTTCTCGTTTTTGATCAATTATTTCCCAATTCATAGTGCCTCTCTGATAGAAAACTAATGGCTCTGAACTACCAAAACAGTGCGGCTCTCTCCTATGATCTGCCCGTTTTTACCTGACATACTCCCCGCTCTCAGGCGCCTCGGCGATCCTGATTTGCGTCTTGTGCGAGCTCTCCAACTGACAATAAATTACAGTAACTCTTGGCATCACTGAACAACGTGCGGTAGATACAGCATTTACGAAATTGAGGGAACATTTAGCTTCACGAAAAATATAGCCCATGAAATTCTGAATAACGGGTGCATTCGATCACTTACTTCCCTCACTGATCCTCCTCCTTCTTCAGTACTCGCTTTATCTCCCTCACTCAGCCTGCTTCTCTTCGCTTCGGGAGGAGCGACAGCCGCAGTCTCATCCTGGAGTCAATTCATCAGCATCAGAGCTGTTCAAAAATTTAAGGCACTCCTTATTTCGCAATGCTCTCTCGCTATTGCTGACCGGCGAGAGAACATGTGAAATGAGGAGTGCATTAAATTTTTGAACAGCAATGATCAACATCTACCCTGGGGATACGGTAGGAAATACTTATCGATTTATCCGATCACTCACCTTCCTCGCTCCTTCCCCATCTCCATCATCCAATCTGCTTCTCTTCGCCTCCGCGGGAGAATCTTCAGTTCTGGTTGTACTCTGAATCAGAGTGAATATTATTGCAAGAAAACATTCAATCTCTCCAATTTTCAGCGACGAATCTATTTCAAATCTCCTTGAAAAAAATCCAGTAAATTTTACGTTTCAACCATAGAGTAAGAGTAGAGCGGTGCCAAATAGGTGATTATTCTTCCGGATTCGGTTGCAAAACTATGACAAACCTTCCCCTCTCCTTCTTCCTCGCCCAATCTTCTTCTCTTCGCCTCAGAGGGAGGATCATCAGCACCAGCAGGGCTTTCCTGCAAAAATATGATAAATTACGAAACTGCAACGCAAAACCAGGGGAACTAAGGACCGTATCCGGGAATCAGCAACTAGATTCCAAAAAAGGATGCAAAATAACAATACCTCCTTCGCTTGGCGAGACCGGCGTCGATATGACATCCGGAACTAGTATCTGCAATAGGATAAAGTCACCGTCATCACCATTCCTCCTCACGCGCGAACACATGCTCTATTGAGAAGACACTACAGGTATCTCCATCAATACCATGTAAAATCTATTGCAACTAGATTGAAGCCTTGGCTGGTCAGTAATGCATAGCAATTGTTGATCTCTAGGAATAGCAAGATAACAGCAAGAAGTTGTCAAATTTCTCTTATTGGAAGTGAAAAATTACGATTAGGAGCTGATAAGTATTATCTAGCCGCCGATACTGTACAGTACGGTACTCCTCACCGATTTGGTTACAATTACGGTATATCCAGAGTGCTCTTCAACCTCTTCTCCACGTCTCTGACACTTATTCTGCATCAAATTTATCGATATGTACAATAAACACGTGATTAATTAGTAGGTCGATTGCATACTATACTGTACAAGGTTTCTTTAACTTCCTATCTATACACATTTCATTCGGTACTCGTGGGAAGGGCGGGTGGGATATTAACACTATGCGAATTATACAAGACACATTCTCCATCATCTCTCGCTAGTCAGAGAAAGCGAGAGAGCATGTAAACTGGAGAGAATCAGACAACGTAACCTGTACAGGATCTCTAGATCGTCAGAGAAAGCGAGAGAGTGTGGGAACAAGAGAGAGTCAGACGAAAAAACGGCCTATGAGAGCAAATTGTAGAGGGCGACGAGCATCTCGATCGCCAGATAGCCCATGATCGCCGAGAAGATGATCAGGTTCATCAATCTGCAAAGGTTTAAATATGTTTTCTCCTAGCGCTCTTCAATAATCAACAAATAAAATTCACTCAAGTCTTGTACAACTGGTGAAACATGAGAGCATGGAGAGAAAATTATATCGACATGGGGAAGTATTATGGAATTATTGAAGCTCAAATTTCTTTGCGAGCAATGATTGTTTTGTGAACCTAAAACCAACGAAGAATCACCCCTTCGTGCCTCCTTGACTTTTATCCCACATTCGAAGCGGGAACTGACCGACAACTTTTCGCAATTTGATTTTTTCCCTCGAGCGTTCTCTAATAATTGAAACCCGTTACTAGCTTATTTAATAAAATCCAAAAAGAGCAACAACAACAACAACGATCCCCACCTCAATTGCTTCTTCGTCGCTTGCAGTTCCTTTTCCATGTTGGAATTCCTCAACTCGAGATGCGCCACTTTCTTCTCTGATCGATCCTTCTGAAAGAAGAACTATCAATAATTAATTTCAATCGATAATGTTTTGATAGTGTCACTAGGCGTTTCATTTTCATTTTTTCCGCCCTTGTTCAGTATCTTCTTGATTCTTAGACTTAAATCTTCACACTGCTCTGCAGAATCATTTCCTCCTTTTTTATGATCCTCCGACACTCAACACCATTTGTTTCCCAGAAAGCCATTAGTGACTCCTCCGTGCATCCGTGCTACAGACTGCTCACATTTCAGCTCAATCTTTTCACCACATCACTCTCGGCTTTCCCTGATTCGCACCTGTGTGAACTAAACTGTTATGAATGAGTGATCCCTATCATACATCTTGGCGCCTATTATTAATTAATATATTTTCACAAGACATACATATTATGTAGCCTCGAAACACCTTGAAAAGTTTGCAAGAAAGCGCACGCACTTATCTCCCACAGGAATCAAACAAACACCTTCTGTCTGGTCACTCCACCTTATCAATCTAATGGTCTGACCCTTTCTAGGACATGAATTATCAGCTTGTCTGGCCAGCGGTCACGTACAATTTGTACGGTACAAATTAAATTATCACCTACCTGGTGTCCTGATCTACCAAACTATATCCTACCGCACCACCAATCGATGCTATACCGTAATCAACCCTATGGAATCGATAATCTACCGTAGTCTACCGTACCGCCAATCGAAGGGTCGCGACGATCTCCGAGGACGGCGGCGCGTCCGCTTTCGTCTCCCGCTCCGCGATCTGCTCCACTGATCTGCAATTATTACGAATTGAAAAACAAAACTGGAAAGTGTCATCTACAGGTTCGTGGTTTTCTTAGGTTTCAACCAATGCATAACATCAAGCGGAATTGTGTCGAGTGATATCACGTTTCTTAGGAAAAAAATAAATGCCGGAGTAAATACACATTCCGCCAATCGGAGAAATTCCACTTTATTTAAGCTTCAGATGCTTAACAAATCGCTTCTACGAGCCACTAGGCGATACAGTTGTGATCGCGGATTCACAGCGAATAGTCAAATTTCACCACTGTTTCATTCTCAATTAATTCCAAAAGGCTTTTTACGGTTTCAAAGTATCTTCAAGTTCCCCATGAAGCAGGAAACAGTGATCGACTTGCATTCGTTATCCGAGACATAATTATTCTGTACCCCACAATTCAATACTTCTTACCGACACACTATCGATGATGAACCAGCAGGTCATTCACAATATCCTCCCTCCCATCCCAAGTAGAATTTCGGTTTCAACCATACAATAATAACAGACGGAATTACGATTCAACGATCGAGTTCACTGCAGCATTACGAACAAAAATATCATAATCCTATTCTACTAACCTGAGCAGATCATCGACGACGTAGTGACCAATTTCAATCATTCATAAATTTCTATAATAAATGCCATGGAATCGAGCTTCAAGACTAATAACCTTTTTTTCAATTACAATTACAATTATTACAATTACAATTATTTATCCACCAGGAGTTAGGTATGTTCGCAATAGCTAGGATTCTTCGGTAGATTTCGGTGTCCATTGCAACACTAGGGTTTTAACCATACTATAAGTCCCGATCCACTAATCAGTCAAATTGGTAAACTGATCGAAACTAAGATTTTAGTAACCAATACTCTCACCTGAGCAGATCATCGACAATATAGTTCTTGTACACTTCGTTCGCCGCGATGGACACGCGGCACAGCGGGCAGTCGAACACCTGCAAGAATACGATAATTACTCTCGTGGTGTGCGCCTTTCTGCGTTTTCCCAAATCTCCCAGTGCATTTAGAATACATAGTTTCTCGACAATCCCGAGGTGTGTAACTTTCTACTCTTTCCAAATCCCCATTGGTCAAACAAATTCAATTTCTCGACAATCCCGTGGTGTACCCCTCTCTGCGCTTTCCGAAAACTCGATTGAAGTTTGTAGTTTCTCGTCTGATATCATCTCGTAAACTCAATGCCGTACGCTAGACTCATCGGAAAGTATTAACGACTCTGCCAGATAAGAGCTGTAGCCGGAACTTCGACCCCGAAATGCAATCAGGCTCTATACACCCGGACCTGGCGCAGACTAGAGCTCATAAAATTGAGCATTATTGTTTTCATAATCCGTGAAAAAAAATTCAAAAAAGAGCTAATAAATGCCAGTCTACGCGGTGAAAACTGATGAGGTGGCATTTCGTGCCACTTTTTGCTTGTATCACTTATTCATTGATCTTTTCTTGTAATCAGGGCTAACCAATTCTTTCTCAAATGAAATAATATTCTTTCGTTGACCCACAACATGTTTATCATTACAATTATCAAGTTTACCTCTTTTATTTGGTAGGGGCAGGAGAGTATCAGTGCCACGGTCTTGAACCAATAACAAAGTCACGAATTCGAAAATATTCACATATTATTGCTATCTACACTGAGGATGAAAGGATCAGCAATTTTGAGCCCAACAGGATGAGGTGCACTAATCGCTAGAGTACTTATATGTAATAAGAGTTGCCTGGACCACGAATCTTCCTGGCTAAAATTGCGACCTCAAGTCCCCGTCTTTTTAGACTCTCAAACCAAACACTGCAATCAATCTCCCGCCCTGCTCTCGGCACTGATTCTCTGACGTCGCGCGCGGCATTCAACTACAAATGTCGTCTGAATCAGCGGCGACCTCATCTTAGAAGCCATTCTCGCTCAATCACCGTTGAAATTCCGCCTCAAATTCCCAAAAACTGCGAACTACTGCTCTTGGGAAATACGTCGCTCCCCAACCATTATGGTTTTTGTGTTCTATATGACAAAGGCCCGCCCAAACAATGTGGTCCTTATTTTTAATTAGTCAAAACAATAACAACAACATCCAACCCACCGAGTCCTTGGCCGTCTCCTCCACCATCCGATTCACTTGCATCGTCCGGATGCATCGCCCGCAGAAGGTGTGCCCGCAGCCGAGCAGGGACGGCACCGAGGCGTACACCTTCAATGATGTATTGATGAAAATATACCACAAACCTATTTTTAATAGTAAACACGTTGCACGCATGACCCCCCCCCCCCTGAACTGATGTTCAACTAATTTTCCATTCAGAAGGGGCAGGACAGATAAGTAGACCTGAGAGGTCGATGATAGGGTACAAACACAATTCTGGAACTAAAATAGACTCAACCCAGTCGCATTCGCGTCTCACCCATAGCATAATACTCTTCGACTGACATGAGAGCGATTCCAATTTTTGCAAACTGCTGCAGTGTCAACCAAAAATTATTTCCCCTTCATTCTCTAGTTTCAGTCACTGCACAAACCCACGCATTATTCTCCGCCATCAGTGAATATCCACCATCGATTACTATAAAATAACAAAATATCCTTGAATAGTAAACACCTGGATAGCTTTAGTTTCAGTCCTAACACAACACTGCTCACAATTCTCGATTCGCTAATATTTCTGCATAATCGGATTCAATACAACAATACAAGTAGCTCACCTAGCAGCACAGGGAGACATAGGACACTCGAAACTACAGCCCCTTCCCAAGTCATTTTAACGCTGCTTGCCTAGAGCGAGGCCCTGCAATAAACCTCATACCTCATAGCAGACAGGGCAGCAGAGGACACTTGAGTCCACGCAGACCCTCTCCGCTCCCTCGATGTGCGAGACGCGCGTGTGGTTGGACTGAAATGAAGTATGAATTACTTCTTTACCAAAAAAACACAACAAAACAGTCCCGACAGTTTACAGTCTCATCATCAATACAAAGTCAAATTGATCGAAGGGGCCGTCAATATTTGTCGCATGAATAGTGTAGTATAAATTTTCGTCTCAGAAAATTTTTGTCACTATCGTTTTTTTAGTTTCACCATCTCTACAAAGTGAGCTTCATTTGAAGTTTTCAATGAACATGAGTTCAGCAGTACAATAATAATAATGATATTTAAATAACTAACCGTTCCGGTGACCTTGTTGACGAACCGCTTGAGGAAGGAGGCCATCTGCTATTATTATAATTAATTTATTAAAATATTTTTAAAATGTAAAATAAATTTGCAGGAGTCAACAACAATCCAAATTACGCGCAAAACTGCCGTGAAAACAGAAAACTAAGGCGATGTCAACAAACAATTCCTATCACTCCCATCCACCCTCTTTAATACCCTCTCCCTAACTGCCAGCCTGTCACCCCGTTCCCCGGCCATGATAGGGCGCGAATTGATAAGCAATGCGATTGGAATCAGTCTGATAGCATAGACAATTCAGATGAGGTCAAGGTGTGACCGATCAGTGAAGCATGTGGCTACGTGCGGAACTAGGACAACCGGACAAAAGTCGGAACTATTCTCATTTTTTGTCCCTTTGTGCACAATGTTCTGAAGGAAAAGGCAGTGTAAAACAAAAGAGAAGAACCCATAAGTTACAACTTTGGTAACATAGTGAATGAAAGTCATACAAATCATCTTTATAGACTCAAAGAGTGATACTATGACAAGCATGTGACTCCCCCCTTCCCTCGCTTGAATGACCCTCCCCGACCAACATACCACGCGGGTTAAACCTCCCTCTTTCAAGCACTCCCCCGTCATATCAAACCAATGAACACGCGTGCTGAATAAGAATTCTTCGATGAAAAAAATATCTAACCTTTACCATGTCACCCTCGCGAAAAAACGGTAGTAAAACTGTGTGGATGACTAGGGACGAACAGTAGAGCAGATTTAGCAGTACACTACACCGTCGAGAGAACATGTGCAATAGTGACAGCTTGGTTAAGGTCAAGCGCGAGCACTATTCCCGTCTCTTCATTTTGCCTTATCTCTCGTTAGTCACAAAAAAAGAGCGGTGCGAAATGAGAGTAGAGCATAGGGGCGATTGGGATCAGGATAGGCCTACCTTGCGGGAACTTGTTCTTTCCCAGTTTTCGAAAAAAATCGATTTCACGCAGATTACGGTAACCAATCACACCACGACTTATGCAGATGAAGTATTCGTACAGACGGGAACTGCGTTTTTTGTAGTGACGTGTGAATTCCATTATTTGTTTTCAGTAATTTTATTCCTCGAATGCGATAAATTCAACAAAGTCAACAAGTAACGATCGGAACAACAAGATACGGAACGAAGGTATTTCATTTCGGGTAAGGATGTAGAGTAAAGGAAATGGGGGAAAATGAAGGAGCAAAAAGGGTGAGAGGGCTCATTTCTGGGAAAGAAGTAGTGAATAGTGGGAGGAATGAGGTCGGAAAACCAAAAGTCGATCGATAAAATCGATAATCGTCTACTTCGATCGATTGATGAACGCCTGTCGCTGTCGCATGCCCTCGGGGTCTGCAATAAATATTAATTATGTTTGTACAAACAGAAAAGTCTATATCATTGATCCTGATGAATGCGACTCTCTTTAAAGTTGTGCATGGTGCACGAATCTACCAGAAAATGGTCCACCACATTCGCAAATATTTATATTTTTACATCTAGCACGGCGTTCGTAAATCCCTGGGGATCTAGGTGACGACCTTTCAAGTTGCCGTTGTAACACTAATCATGCACATAGAATTTCAAAGCGGCATAATTGTTTTTTTACGATGTTCCACAACTCAATTAAAACTTCTAGCATATCACCACCTTTCAAGTTGCCCGCGCCACACAAATCTACCAGTTTCAATTCATGCCCAATTATTTATTGGAACAATTAATTCACTAATACAATAATGCAAACTCTCCCTCCTGACCTGCATCAGTTGCTCTCTGTAGCGATACTTTACAGAGAGAAATTGCTGTAGATCAGTTAAAATATTTTGTCCTTTTTACTAGTTTTACAAATTCAAAGTCGAGCGCCAGATCGCTCAATAGTAAAATATCCACTCACACTTCTCCCTCCTTCCCTCCGTTCTCGCAGCCCTCCCCTCCCTTTTAAGAGAACAACTCTTGCAGTTTCTTTTCTAATTTGTTATCAGCTATATCTGAGTTTCACATCCTGCATAATAGACAAAATACGCACACTTCTCCCTCCTTCCCTCCGTTCTCGCGGCCAGCAGCTGCTCCCGGAACGAGACCATCGTCTGCAGAGGGGCCGCAGCGCCCTCGCCCAGCGTGCGAACGGTGAATGTCGCTTGTCTGGAAAGGGGATGGTTATAATTATTGTTACAAAGATAGAGGTGAGATGGAATCAGTATTAGGCCACATGATTGCATGATAGGTACAGGTTGAAGCATCACATCACCTAGTGTTCAAATTTTTTCCCTGAGCACGCTCAATCTAATTAGTGCTCTTCAACCCGCGCTTCTCAAATAGCCATTGTGCAACAGCGAATCAGTATCTGAACTTGCTTAATTTACGTAGAATATATTTTCGCAAGTTTATGGCCGAGGATAACTACCGACACTGAATCTGTCGTGCCGAATAGTACTCGTGAAACCGAGATTGCCCCTTTCACTCCGTTCGCAGTCTTCGTGCAAAATAAAGCGTAAAACGAGTCAAATTTAGGATTCGATGTTGCTAGATGTATACTACTGGAAACATACATCGCTCAGTGCTCAAAAATATATTTGTGAATGAATATCCCCTTTGCTATCATCATCCACCGACTCACGCAACTCCTATAGGGATCGTGCAACCGCGAATCAATAACTTTACCGAATTGCACACTGATATTCTACAGCAGTTTCTAAAGTCTATTTCATCTCGCCTATCCCAATTCGCGTACCTTACTCACTTGTTTCCATCCACTTTTGAACATTGCCCCAGTAAAATAACGCATACATTCTAAATAACCAACAAGTCTGTAAATATCATTATTCACTCACTTGGTCTTCACTTCATACACTCCCTTGCTCTTCCTTGCCACCTTCTTCTTCTCCGCTCTCTTCACGCGCTTCGCCGTCTCCGCCTCGCTCTTCTTCGCGCGCATCTGTAAACCACAGTTGAAAAGGGAAATTTGAAACCCTCAAAATTGCCGCCAGCGGTGAAGACTATTCCGGGTCGCGAAATTTCTAATAGGGATCACTCCTAGGATTGGCAAGAGGTACCATAATATCGGCCCATTAGTTATATGTATATATTTTTTTGAGTTTAACGGGCCACAAACATCGAACGCTGTACTAGTGCAAGTCTTAAGGCCGATGGCTGAAACCGCGAACCAACAACTTCGAGCCTAAACGATTCTCATCGCAAACTCGCATCACTCACTCGGACACCATATCATCGATTTAGCTCGAACATATTAGGGTATCTTTCACTCCTACAGAATGATCAATATAATCCAATTAACTGATCAGACTACCGTAACCTTCATTCCCTCTTACAAGGGAAGGGCATAAGTGGTCCGATCTCTCGAGCTAAACTGTTGTTGCCAAGTGAAAGGTACCCCATAGGGACGTCCAAAACCGCTTTGAGCGGATTGGATATAGGTTTCCTAAGAACCGAAAATCGATATTCAAATTTACATGCTTTTGCATGGGAAAATTTCAAACGCGAAACGCGCACTCCTCTACCATTCGTAGGGAAGGAAGAGCATGACCCCTCGTGGTGTAGTGGATAGCGCGTCCGCAAAATATTTTGAAGGTTGTTGGATCGAAACCTTTTGCTGCAGAATTTTTTTGCTGTATTATAAATGTATTTTTGAGATGTTTTAGTACAATTTTGTTACTCATTTTATGAATTTGCTCTCTTGCTGAGCATTCAAGTTGAATTGTATTCACTTTATTTTTTGGTAGTTGTACGAGGCCGTTTGCGAATAAAATCGAGCAAATTTGACCGCTTAGAGCAAAGGAAAAAATGGGCTCTGAGTAAACATCAGATTCCGAGTTAGTTTGAAGTGCTAATAGGAATGGGGGTTATGTGTCGTTGTCTGAAAATCTATTGAAACGACAAAAAAATAAAGGGAAAACAATTCAACTTGTATGCTCAGCAAGAGAGCAAATTCATAAGATGAGTAACAAAACTGTACTAAAACAGCTCAAAAATACATTTATAATACAGCAAAAAAATTCTGCAGCAAAAGGTTTCGATCCAACAACCTTCAAAATATTTTGCGGACGCGCTATCCACTACACAGCGTGTCAGCGAGAAAAAATCCTTTGTTCTCAACGGCAAACCACACTGAGAGACAATGGTTAAATAAAAACTGTGAAACGTATCCCATATCTCACTGATAAGGCCGAAATTCATGCTTCTGATACTGAAGTGCAATATATCTGAGTGTTATAGTGCTACTCTTCCTTTCAGGAACTGATTAGTTTTTTGTTTGCATTTTCAATTTCAAATGTAATTAATACATCAGAACATAAGTTTTCCCGGAAGCACGTCGTAGGAAACCCCCACACCATCATTATTTTTGGAATCCTTAGCGGATCATCGAATAAAATGTTTGATTACATTTTCAACGATAACGGAGTTTTTTCGAGAATTTTATTTTTTTTATCTTTAAACACAAAATTCTCGAAAAAATTCCGTTATCGTTGAAAATGTAATCAAACATTTTCTTCGCTGATCCGCTAAGGATTCCAAAAATAATGATGGTGTGGGGGTCCTCATGAACGTGCTTTCGGGAAAACTTACATTTGCATGAACACTTTTTTGAAATTTTTCGAAATTCAATTGTGGAAATCGAATATGTTTCATTGTAACATATAAAATATAAATTAGATTTCACTCTTTATACATCCATCTTTTCACTCATCTCACGTTGCGCAGACCGCGCACTTCCCTCTGGAAGAGGTAGAATGAGAGAGCGGAAAAAAGAGTCGAGAATTGACGTTTGCCGCGACTTTCTCTCAATGACACGCTGTGCACTACACCACGAGGGGTCATGCTCTTCCTTCCCTAGGAATGGTAGAGGAGTGCGCGTTTCGCGTTTGAAATTTTCCCATGCAAAACCATGTACATTTGAATATCGATTTTCGGTTCTTAGGAAACCTATATCCAATCCGCTCAAAGCGGTTTTGGACGTCCCTATGGGGTACCTTTCACTTGGCAACAACAGTTTAGCTCGAGAGATCGGACCACTTATGCCCTTCCCTTGTTACCGTACCTGCTCGTACAGCGTGGGCCCGTCGTCCTGCTCGGGCGCCTCCGCCAGCACGATGTCCGGGCCGGACGAGACCTGTGGAGGAGTACGGTAAGTAATTGATTAGCAAACATACTACAGGTTATCAAAATCGTAGAAATGTATTGAAAATGTGGAAGTAAATCAGACATTTGAGGCTAAAATTAGGCAATTAGCAAAGTGCACACCTGCTTCTTCGACGAGACCTCCACGGGTGCATCGTCGTCCGAGTCGGACACAGGATCTACGAATGGGCAATTTGGATAATACACCGGTTCACCATCATCATTTCAATTTGTGCATCCAGCAACTACGGCTCTTACAAACGGTCGATTTCACGCTCAACTGCACAATTTTCAAACAAATCAATAAGCAATCATGTCTGATCGTGTTACCGTACCCTCCACCGGCTCCGCTCTCTTGGCGGGCACACGGCCGCTGCTGCGCGTTACTCGCACCATGATCTGCGATTACGATACTTTCCCTCTGGATACGATAGTCCATCAAATATATCGATCACGGCAAGCAACCGTCTTGTTTCACATAACAAATGCCAATTTTTTTAGCAAGCTTTATACAATATAAAAAGCAAACAGTATGCATATTGTAATAGGGAGCCGATAGAGATACAGGGCGAGCAAATAGTGATGAGATGCATAGGCAAAACAATAAGGAAGTGAACGAACATAGTGATTAAATGGGTCGGGATTGGGTTACGGCAAAAGCTTTGAATTCTAACGACCGATCTTGTACAACGTTTTCATATAAACATAAAGATGGAAATAAGGTAATCGTCTTCCTATTCTGTCATTTAAGTGATTGTGATAACGACTAACATTTCATTATATAAAACATTCCGAAACTCAAAATAAATTGAAAGCAAAAAAAAAAACAGGACAACACTTCTGAATACATCATCTTCTAAGGCACAGAATACAAGTCATTGGCGGGGGCTTAGGCAATCGGGTTTGATTGGACGTATTTGAACAATGAAGATAAAAATAAACAGTTATCAATAATTCAACATCGGGCACCCTGATTCAGGATGTTACCGTAACCTGCCTAGCAGCCCATTTCGCTGTAGCTATTCGCAGGCGGGTCGGCCATTCGCTTTCTGTACAGATCGGTCGGGTAGGTGCGCTGAAGAAAAACAATGAAATGAGTGTTTTTTCTTCAAAAGTGTGTGAATTGAGGTTTCAAGCTTCCCTAGTATGCATGAGTTGAAGACGCGTAGTGATTTTATTTAATTTTTTTTTGTGAAAATTAAAATAAAATAAATTAAAATACCGGTCCAGTGCCGAAGTCGCCCGGTGGAACGAAGGTCAGCTCCACTATCAGCACTTTGTCCTCCCAGCGCCTCTGCAAGGGGCGCAATCGGTAACACTTGAAGGCTATTCGTCCACCGTCCTAGTCAATACCGATCTACCGTGTTCCTACTGCAACAACCATAGTAGAAAAAATTCTACATAAAATACTGAAACATGCTTGGCTTTCACAGAATTTGTTGGTTCCGAAGATCTTTTTTTCATGTATCTACCGTACCTCGACATATTCTTCCATCGAACCAATCAATACTCTTAATCTACCGTACTCCTACCGTACCTCGAGAGGCGTGATGGTTACTTCGAGGTTCTTGAGCTGCTTGGCCGCCTTCCGCGCCGACCACAGGTTATCCTGTAAAAATAATATCAAAATACTATTTAAAAATGTTACAAAATCAATTTGATTTAACGCCAATATTATAATAAAAAATCATTTATTGATTGTAAAATTATAATATATTTATTAAAATATATTAAAACAATACCGATTCTTCGCCCTCTGTAAAGTACTCCATTGAGCAGCGGAAGCAGAGCGCGTATTCTGAATTTAATTTGAAATTAAAAATTTAATTTAAAATTATATCTTGTTGTTGGTAGCTAATTTTTTGCATTATTTTTAAATAGTAAAATAATAATAATAATAATCTCACTCTTGTACGAGTCTCGAAGCGGCAGAACATCCTTATAGCTTGCAAACACCGTTGTGCCGAAGTCCACGTAGAATAGCCTCAGCTGAAACACCAGGCGGGTTTAGGTTTCAACCAGGGATGATACCGCTATCGGCGCATCGACAAATTGTTTAGAGCTTGATGTATCAGAATACACGAATGTGCGAAGCATGAGAATCGAGACAAAGGCACGATAACAACAACAACAACAACAAAACAACCCCAACCTGTCCCTTATCATGGTCCACGGCCTCCACAGTCGCTCGGTAGCCGCGTTTCTCCTTCTCCGGGATGTGACAGCCGACGAAGCCTGCAAATTCATTAAAATTAATATTTTAATAAAAAGTAAATTAAAATTAATTAAATAAAAACAATGATTAAAAATAAGAAATAAAAACTGACCCTTCTCCCAGTCGGCAATGTCACAGTGGCGCATATTCTTGTGGTCGTCGCTGCAATTCGATCGTCATTAATGAGATCGACCATCACCGATTCCCATCTACCGAACCCCTAAATCGGTCTACCTACTGAGCTCATCAGGTTCAATTTATAAAATCAGTCGTCGATCCGCTCCGGATCTACCGTATTCACTATTGGTCTCGGTGACTAACATTACTACCGTACTCACAAGAAAAAAAAATACCCAGTCCTCAATCTCTCTCTACCGTACCCCCTCAATCAATCTACATACTGAGCGTATCAGGTTCCCTTTTTAAAATCAGTCTTCGATTCTCTCTAGATCTACCGTACTCACAAGAGATCCCTTCCCATCTGCTGCGCCCTCTCGTAATCCTTCAGCGACATGACGTAGAACTCGAAGAAGTCGTTGAACGTCGTCAGCATCACCTTCAATATTTTCAAAAATAAAAATAAACTATTAGTCTGTTTAGAGAGTTGTCGGCAACACGAAGATTCAGTGGTTGAACTGTCTTTATAAAAGCTCTGATGGCTTAAATACCCCGCGGGACCAGAGAAATAGAGATGAGCGGGGAAGATAGATGCTATCAGGTGAAAATACGAGATGATTCAACGAAAATCGATCTCTGAGATCAGAGACAAGAGTAAATTCACGTCAAGTTCCCTAACCCGGCGCTTCCAGGACGCACTCTTCCGTCAAGAGTTCACCTTTTCTCTCGTCCCCTTCCGTCCGGGCGCCAATTTCTCCCTGCCATCCTCCGGATCATCCTCGCGGAAGTAGAACTTGTAAGCGGACGGACGGGGAGTGGGCGCATCTGCATTTTAGGAGTTGTGGAAACGTCAAAGCACCTTTTTCGCGAAACTTTGAGGCAACAGTTCACCTGGCGCGTACAATATAACTTTTTTTTCAATAAACTCTCATGAGTCATAAAGTTATGATAAACTGTGATTTTTTTCAGAGTCTTATCTGAAGCGGCAGCGAACAATGGATGAGCAGATAGTGGAATTGTCCAACTCGGCGCTTCTAGCGCGCACTTTTTACTCATACGATAACAAACAAATAGCTTACCATCTCTGTTGCCTCTCTGTCCTCCACCACGACCGGACGAGACGGTTGAGCCTGCGAATATAAAGGATAACTTTTTTTTTTAATATTTCGAGCTTGCAGGATTTAAGTTTCAGCATTAGCATATGAGCTCGGGGGAACAACTGAATGTAATTTGTTCAACTCCTTTACCGCTCATAGACTCCAATCATACTTATCCTGATCTGCTTCTTATCAATAGCTGTCCAGGAGAATCCGAGTGCCAAGATCTCCTACATCCCTTTCCCAGATCCCCCTCCACCTCCCCCCCCCCATCGAATACCGTACCTCCTCTGACGTCCCTCTCCTCCCTCATTCTCTCCTCTCCTCTCATCCTCTCCGATCCTCCCGCCCGCTCGTTGTTGTCCAGCATCACCGCGGCCGGGCTGTGCTCGCCCATCGCGTACACCTTCAAGCGGGATTAATAATAAACCCAGTCGTCAATTCCCTCCTCTACCGAACTCCCCAGACGATCTACCGTACTCACTATTGGTATCGGCGTGGATTTTGCTTCTAAAGAAAAAAAATGTGACTAAAATTTCACATAAGCCAAAGACTTTTTTTCAACGAGTTCGCCACAGGGTTTTGTTGCTATTTCAAGTATACTCGGGTTATACAGTCGATTATATAAACTCACGTATGTCTTCTCATCGAAGAATCGGAATTCGAAGAACTGCTTGTATGCCGGCCGAGACAGGAACATGTAGTGCTGCTTCGCGCTCTGGAATACATGAAATGTCCCATTTTGTGAACCGCGATATCAAAAATTTTTACTCTCTGAATTTCGGTTTCATGTGCCCAATGCATTGGAGTTACTAACCATCTTTCCGCCGCAAACCGCCGTAATAAAACAATGCTCCCGCGGGATTTCAGTTACACTGATCCTATACCATCCCAATGTTTCACTGTCTTTGCTTACGCCGTATCAAAACTATTCTACCCCATGAATTCCGATTTCTATATTCCCACAAAGGACGAGCTTCTTATTGTAGTGAGTCGTCGATTTGACTGATCCCATAACATCCACGTTACTCACGGTGAGTAACTCACCATCTTCGGCTCGTATAGTAAACCCCCAAAATAAAACTATTCCACCCCCTTGGGTGTCTGTTTCAATGCTCCAATTCAAACCCACCATCTTCGGCTTGTAGTGCTCCACGTCCGCCATCGACATCTCGTACCCGCCCACGTCCGAGCTGTACCTGCAATTAATAACAATAACAACAACAATAATAACAACAACATTAATAATAATAATACAAACAATTTGGGTGGAAATTACCTGGCATAGCGATTGGAGCGCACGAAGTTCCAGACCTGAAATAATATTATAATAATTTAATAAATATAATATAATAAAAATATAAATCTCACGTCGTCAGCCTGTTTGATCTCTGCAGGCGCCTCAGAATTGGCCGAAGCGGTAGGCCTGCGGATTAGTTAAATTTATTTATTTAGTAAATTTTAAAAACACCAACCAAGCACCTTCGGGCTTCACTAGTAGGCGATAGGGGCATTTTACTATTAAATCACCAGTCGGTGCGAAAAAATATATTTTAAAAATAGTAAAAACCAAGTTTTCGTCACCAAGCGCTTTCGCGCCTCACCGATAGCATACATTGCTAGCTCAGAACAATTGACCAGTTCGCATATCGAATCGACTGTAAAAAAAACAACAGTTTCGCCAAGTGCATTTTCCACAGATGTACTTTGGCGATGGTCGTCAATTAATGTTCCATCGGTGCTTAAAATTCATTCTTTGGGAGAACGGGACGGTCCCCTAGCAGGGGGGACTACCCGCAAACAAATTTCAAACTCGATCGGAGCATTTTGAGGCCATTGCACCACCTCCTTCCCGTTCTAACTTTAACTTTAACACTCACTTAGCTAACTTTTCTAACTTTAACTTTAATACTAATAGTTCTAATAGTTCTAACTTTAATACTCACTTCGCAGCGCTGCGGACTGACTGCCGTTCGTACTGGGAGCTTCGCACCGACTGGCGCTCCGCTTGCGAACTGCGAGCGGACTGGTAGGAGACTGCAGACTCCGTCTCATCGTCGTCCTGTGAAACGGGAATGCGTCAGGATAAGTCTCATAGGCCCTAAGCTCCGCCCCTTTCTGGGCTAACAAAGCTAATCAATTTCCTGTGAAACACGAATCAGGCGAGTCAATATAGCCCACAACCCTATAATAGCTATAATTACTTGTTAAAATATGTGATAGTAAAAGTAAATGCTTACCGATACGTAGTCAGGGCCGCGGTCGTGCTTTCGGCCATACTTCTCCTGCAGGGAAACATTTCAATAACTGGACAAATAATGTTCATTTCCCAAATTCAAATGAATGTCTAGCAAGCCGTACCCATAATATAACCAATGCCAGAAACGCCAAACCACCGTACCCATGCCTCCGACCGGAACGGCATTGAACTGCACTATTGCGAGTTTTGGGGCACAGGTGGTTTTTTTAGTCATTTTATCATGAAATCTGTACACTTCTCTACTTTTATGATACGCGCGAGTAACACAAATACACCGTACCCATGCCTCCGACCGGTATGGCTCCTTCAGTCGCACCACGTCCACGCCGTCGTCGTTCGTCTCGAACTGCAAACAACAACAACAATAATAACAACAACCAAAACAACATGCAAAACAACAACAACAACAACCATCGTAGACTACCAATCTCTCATATTTTCATTTAAAACAAAATTAAATTTAAATAAATAATAAATTTTCCAACCTCCAGTCGATCGCTCCTCCTGCAGACCTTCTCCATTGCTGGCGACGCTCCGCCGTGTTGCTGAAGAGCTTGATTCTGAACCATTCCCGGCCAAAATATTAGTATATTTGGAAAGGACAAAACAACACCCAAACTTTGGGTCCCAAAGCATGAACAAGCAGGATCTCCATGTTAGCCCAGGAAAGGAGTGCTATCTCTCTCTCTCTCTCTCTTTTTCGCTCACTCTAATCAGCTAGAGCTCGCGAAGTCGAATGTGATCAAATCGAATGCGTCGAGCAAAAGGATACGGTTATGTTATTTGGGTACGGTATGTCTCTTGTGATCTGGTTATTGATTCCGGTGTGCAAAAAGAGGAATGCGGTGCTCTGCCAAAAATCCTTCAACACTCACCCGCACGGCTTCGAAATACCGTCTCACCATTTCAAGTGCTCTCTCACCCGTTAGGGAGGCGAGAGAGTATGTGAATGAGGAGACGACGATCCGGATTTCGAACTCTACTCACCTGCACAACCTCGGACATGTCGCGACTGCAGTGCTTGAGGATGAGCCCGATGATCTTGTCGTACTTAATTAAATAAATAACTTAATTAATTAACAACAATTAATAATTTATTAAAAAATATTTAAAAACAAACCTCGACATCTCGTCCGCCTTGCCGTTGCAGTGCTGAGAAGACGAGCTGCTCGAGTTCGTCGATCTATAAGTGGGGCGTGAAACACAATTAAACCAGTTAAAAAAATTAAAGGGGGTAGAGGACATCACTTTTCGACAGCCGATTTCAAAGTATTATGTAAGTACCGTACCGGCACGTGCTCCGGTTCCAGCTCGTGGTCTCGCTGCGACGGTGTCTTCTTCATCGGGTCCCTCTCCGGGTCCCGGGGCGGGTTCGCGACCGGGTCGAGACCGGGCGGAGGGGCGACTGCGAATTAGGGTCGTTTTACCTTTACCTAATAAATTAATCATCCAAAACCGTGCAAAACACTTTTTAATCACACATTCTGGTAGTGGTATAGCATGCAAGTGAACAGGCCCAATCCAACGATGTAGTGCAGTGCAGTGGTGGAAGAAACTCACTCGGCATCTTCTGACCTGGATAGCCCAGTCCGGGCGGCGCATTGCGCGGGCCGACCGCGAGGTGCTCGAAACCGGGCGGCACGGGCATCCGATAGCTGCGAATTAAGAAATAATTATTTAAAAAATAGAAAAAAAGTAAAAAATGCACCCCGTGTATTCATGTTTCACGAGGAAGAGGTATAATTGCAAAATGCAGTTATTACCAGTAAGAACGAACGTAGTAACTGGTACAGACAAAAAAAAAGAAAATGTATGCAACACCGCAAGTTCACGTTTCACGAGGAATTGATATCAATGCGAAAATTCGGAATTGCCAGTGGAGACAGAATGAATCAACTGGTAAGATCAAACTATGAAAGACTTGTATAGGCCAAAGATTAAAGATCAAAGATCAGACTCACTCCATGGGGCCGCACGGCTCCCTCGCTCGCACCGGGTCGGGCGGCGTGTCGCCGGAGCGGCGGTAGGTCGCGGGCGCACGCTCCTCCTCCTCCTCGTCACTGCAATTTATTTCGCCTGTTAAATATGGGTTTCAGAAACAACTAGATTATTGCCATTCAGACCAGTTAACTAATAAGTAGATCGAGTACGAAAAAAAAACCAGTCAAATCAGTCATGCAATAGGGTACAGAACCCAGGTAGCATTAGGTTTCACGCTTTCATAAAGACAGCTACTCGCTATCGCATCTTCAATAAAGAAGACATCATTTGTAATAATATTCAATAGTTTGAAACATAATTCACCTGGGTCATGTCAGATTAAATTTATTTTATTTAATATCACCTCATCGGTTTGGGCGCGAACAGCGGTCGGCCTGAGGGCGGATTGAGCGCGGACGGGAATCCCTGCAAATCATTCATTTAGTATCAGACGAGAGACCAGATCCTAGATTGTTTACGTTGTCTGCAATGGTATCAGGAGAAAGAGCGGATCCTAGGCTATTTACGTTTCACTACCTCGTTGACCCCGGACGTGACAATGGACAGCTGTCTCACTCTGGAGAAGCTCCTATACATGTATACAAAGCGATATCAATCTATCATCTCCCGTACCCTTCTCTCTCCATTGTCCTGTCCCCTCTCCTCCTCCTCTTCATCCTCGTATCCTCCACGGAATCTGTCGTCGTGTGACGAGTGACGGTCGTCGCGCGAGTCGTAGTCGCGGCCTCTGAAATCAGTTAATCAAATATTTAAGAAAAAAATGTTCTAATTTCATCCCGACTTTATTAATCAGTCAGTAGCTACACTACTTTTGGAAGCAAAAATACATCAGAAAACACAGTATTTTGAGAATTCCACATGGGAACAAAAATGTATGGAATACGAAATTGCAGAGACTGCATTGAGTACATTCCCAGATACTATAGCCCCCTAGGGAAACCCAGCTCAACCTAGGACGTGCAAATGTATATCTGAGAGAGCTGTGAGCGCCCGACTCTAAAATCTACTACTCTTTCTAACCCGGTGGCTCTAGCGCACACACTTTCTGTAACAGGACTGTGCTCCCGCAGGTCGCTCACTACTACTCACCGTCCATACTCCTCTCTTCCCCTGCCGCTTCCTCCTCCTCCTCTCTCGTCCCTGTCATCCCTCCCCCTCCTGTTGTCCCAGTCGTCCTCATCGGCACTGTACCCGCGCGACTGCTGGTTACGGTACCCGTCGTCCCGGTTGCTGTACCTGTAAAGTTATCCCCCTTAATACTGTAATTTGCGTCCTGCAGAAGATCATTGATAGGTCTGCACAACTACTCTAAAACAATTGCAGATTAATTGCAATTTTTGCAAACAGCCATTATTTTTTTTACAATTGGTATTTTTGCGTGTTTGGAGAAAAGTCGGCTACCGTACCCGTACCCCTCCCTGTCGCCTCCACGGTGTGATGACGACGATCCGCCCCCGCGATGATCATCGTAGAACTCGTTCTTGACCGTCATCTTGCTGCAAGGGAGTGGAATGAAATCAGTTGGTGATCGCAGATGGTTACGGTATTCACACAATCTAGTAAACATTGGACAGTTACGTCCATGAGGCTGGGAAACGATTACGTAGCTGAAGGGGTTGTAGTTTTCAGCTTGAGCAGTATTCTAGAGGCGTTTTTCACAAGAATAATAAAGTCAGTCCTCAATCCCCTCCGACTACGGTGCACTCACAGCGACGCGACATCGTATCTCCTTCCGCGGTCGTTATCGTAGTCATCATCGTAGTCCCGGTCGCGTCCACGATCATTGTACCTGAAAATATTGATTTTATTTTTGAAAAATAAAAACAATAACAACAACAAAAATATTAAAATTACACCTCTTCCTGCTACGCTGCGCTCTTGCCCTTGGGGGCCGGTAATCACGGCTAACTTCATTGCCCATTCCCCAATTCTCCGACTAAGGATACTACTTGAAACAGCAATGTGTGCGGCCAAAGACGAGGGGCGTAATTTGAGCTGCTACAATATTTGCACAAGGTGGTCTTCCGCGTGAATATTTAGTGTCCACAATCAACATGTTAAGGTAGCAAACATAGTGCGGACAGTTCTTATTGTTAAGTAACACTCGACAAATTATTTTTTAAGGCCAGCTATTTTTATATTTTTGTTTTGCTTTACGAAAATAGATATAATATTAATTAACCAACCTATCATCATATCTCTCCTCTCTGCGGTTGTTGTAGCTGCGGTCGTCGTAGTCATCACTGCCTGTTATTAAAATATTTAAAATAATTATTTAAATAAATAATAAATTCACCTCTTCGTCGCGACGTCTCCGCAAAGTTGTCGTAGTTCGAGGAGAACCCGCGGTTGTCGGATCTGGGAGGATGGTTCGAAATATGTGTTTCAATGGTCTACATGGCAAAAACTAAACATTCGATTCACGACACGAATTCAAGACTGGCTGAAACACAAGTGTCCTTTCGAAAAATAACGAGTTGTTCACGGTGAGCCGGTGCTTCACTATTTTGATATGAGTCCGTAATTTCTTATTTGGAATTGTACGACTCCCTTCCACTTTCCAATGGTGAATACTCCGTCAAATCACACTCATCCCCTTCTCGTCCTACAAACCCCTGACTTCTTGTTGTATTATAATTAACCTCGAATTGTAGATCTTATCCCTTATGCTTTCTGACTAACCTAACGCCCCAAGTATCACCGGAGCACCTTTTGTAAAGCTTTTAAAGCTGTTTTTTCTCCCTTTCTCCCCCGATTTCACCTCGAGCTCGTCTCTCCACCCCTTGCACTCGCCACGTACTCCTTCCTCGGCGGGGACGGGTCTCGCCTTCGCGAGTCGTTGAACCCTCCCCCTCCACTGCCGAATCCTCCTCCTCCGAATGAGTCACTCCCACCGCGCGACGAGCTGTTGGTGAAGCCGACGCCTGAATAATTAATAATTGCGATTTAGAATTGATAAGATCATCCAACTCCTCCGCGCAATCTTCCTGTCGCTACACTCAGTACAAATCAGTTCACCACCGACCATGCCGAAGATTACTCAGTAACTGTGTTGCACTTTGTTGTGTTTATAATTTATTTTTGTAATAAAACAAAGATTAAAATAATCGCACTTCCAAATCCTCCTCTCGATCCTCCAAAATCGCTGCTGCCGAAGCTGTTGCCGCCACGGGTGGATCTGTAAACGTTACAGTGTAAAGTGGCAAATATCGATTTGTAACTTGGAATTGAAATCGTAATCGAGTACAATTCGTGAAACACAAAGCATGATGAAAATTCATAGCTAAAAATCACATGGTGGCAGTTGCCTTATCGTAGGTTGCACGAAATCTGTTCACAGTTCTATTGAAAACTCAAAAAATAAGCGAAAAATGGATAAATCTCCCCTACCCTCCTCTGAATCCGCTGCCGCGCGCGCCTCTCGGGGCCGAGCTGAAGGCCGCGCCGTAGCTGCCCTTCAAAATCGATGATTAGCCACATTTCCCCTTTCATTTAGAAAAAAACAATCAACGTTACAGCGATAAGCACCAGAATCGAATATGTTTCATTAGTAACAATTCCATAGACATGAATGCTGGTTTTAGGAAGACTATCCTATTTGGAGGCTAGTCCGAGTGGTTTTAGCCATACATTTTCATTGCCATCCGGGGACGAATAGTATAGTGGTCTGACACTAATAACAGGAGTCTAACGGCTTAAAACCCGACTTTATTGTGGATATATTGTGGTCTGACGGCAAATTCCATCAAATATATAGTGGTCTGATTCACGGCCCGGTAGCTATGAAAATGTATGGTTTTCAGCCAGCTATTTACTAGGGTTGACGAAACGAAACGGAATTCGGAAATTTCGACAAGCTAATTCAATTATCTCCACTTTTCCGGAAAAGATTAACGAATAAAGACCTTTCCGAAACTATTCCGGAAAACTTCATTTTTCGACTCTCGAGATTCGAGAGCTGTGTGAGATGATTCTTAGTTATGTTTCAAACGAGTAATAAATATCAAATTTCTGATCGAAAAGGACTTCGTTAGTACCGATTATATCGAAAAAGAATCCAAATTCATTCCATACTTGAAACATAACCATTTGCGCAGTTATTTCACACCGGTTTGGAGACTTGCGAGTCGGAAAATGATTTTTTCCGGAATAGTTTCGGAAAGGTCTTTGTTCGATAATCTTTTCCGGAAAAGTGGAGATAATTGAATTAGCTTGTCGGAATTTCCGAATTCCGAATTGTCAACCCTACTATTTACGTGTTTCACAACTTACTTGGTATCCGCCTCTGCTCGACGTGCCACCCGCTCTGCCACCTCGACCTGTAATAGTTATTCACTTATTTATTTATTTTATTGATTTATAAATCACCCCCCCCCCCCTTCCTTATGCCGCTCTTATTCATAAACGATTGTACACCCTCTCACTCTTCCTAGCCTCTCATCCGCACGCTCGCTGCTAGGCAACAACACGTTTCATTTCATCCCCGATTCGGGATATTAGTTACTAATGTGGTAGTTTGGTGTTTCGAAGCTTGGCCGTGATGGATAAGCATCGATAATATCCAATAAAAGGTGCAAATTTACTCACTTCCTCCACGAGATCCTCTGCTCTTGCTCTTTGAGACGGTCCTGAAAGTTAATTATTGATAAATGATAGGATAAGAAAAAATACAATCGCAGCTTGCTACAATCTTGGCATTCGAACAATGGATCGTAGCAGAGATGATTCATGTAACATTTTCAGCCGAGATTGTGTCTAAATGGCTACAACATCGTGTCTGACACAAGCAAACGGATTATACCGTTGAACTAGATTGTACCTGATGTATATTACCAATATCAATAATGTTCATGTGTGGCAAGGAGCAGATTTCAGGCCTTAGCACTAAGACATTGCACTAAGACTACCTACGCATAAACAAAAAAATAGGAAGTAAACGAACTTGTCCATGTGATCGACGACTCCACTAATTTCCTCTCCCTTGATCGTAGACAAGCAACCACCACGGATGGAGAACTTGTCCGGATATCTGTAATGCCATCGATACCACATCGTTTGTTAGTCCGAAATTCGGCAGTTCACTATTGGCGACAAAGCGATGTTCAACAATACATATTAGAGCCATATTGTCATATCAGCAATGACGCTAAGACTCACAGTTTGGCAAGATCATTCAGATGATTGATGCCGAGAGTTCGCTTGGCCTCAGATAAAGGCTGACCGACGATATTCCTGAAAGGAAAATGCTCGAAATTGGATGATTTTTGCTCCTTCGAAAGGCCTAAAACCTGCAAAAATGGCGTTATGCTCATGCAGTTCATACTCAGTAAGACGGTAAAATAAAAATAAAAATGAAGCGAATGAAAGACAGATGGACCTACATGTAATTCTTCGGCAATTCATTGTTGTCCGGCTTGACGACGAGCACCGAATGAATGAGGTCCGCTACCGTGTCAGCGTTGAACGCCATCACGAGAAACGGCCTGGAAACGGGGCATATCATTCAATGAGGAACGGACCACTTCTTTACGTTAGCATCCAAAGACCGGGCTATAGCTAGTAAATAGCGAGAAATGAGACTACGCGCGATCGAATGAGCGAGGAATACAATAGTCTTCCTCGCTCATTCGATACCACAATAGCAAAACGGAAAAGAAATATCACGAGAAACGGCATTGAAACGGGGTATAACGTTCAAATTGCCATCCCTAAGGAAGCAGATAAGGTTTAGGCACGACAAGTCATTAATAAATAATGAAACTTAACAGCAAAACACAATATTCAGCGCAACAATCAGTGAAAGAAAAAAATGACATCTCTTGCAGAAGGACGCAAGCTGCTACTACGTTAGTACCGTATTTTTCGTATTCGAACAGAAGTTGATCACAAAGTGGCTTTATTTTTTTTTTTATTTGCAAAAAAAATTTATCTTAAACCCAACCTAAATAATAATAAAAAATAGAAAAAAATAAGTTAAGAATGAAAATACATTATAATTTCCCTAATTGTCTCCACTCAATAAACGTATGCAGATCAATCACCTTGGCCGCGTGTGATTTATCACTTCTTGATTATCGCCTTTCTTTTTTATGGGCTCGATGCTCCGCTTTAATTGCCGAATTTTATTGCAATAGGAAGATGAGCGAATGGGGGAATGGATGGGCTATGACTGTACAGTTTTGGTGCTCTCTCGAGAAACGTCTTGCGATCATCTCCAAAAGAGATCATCAATTTCTGAAAGGGATTGAAATATTTTGTAATCTTAAAATAGCGTAATTTATTTTAACACCAGCCGCTCTCTCACAAACTCAGTTACCTATCATTTTCCATTCTCCGCACCGTGCTTTTCGTTGTTTCTTGTAGTATTCATTCATTCAGCTCCTACTTCGTAATGAGGGAGTAGGACGAATGAAGAGGCAGATTCTTCATCCAAATATATTCCGATTTTCGATAAACTTGGGTAACCATGTATGGATCAGTAAACAACTGATATTAAAGAACCCCCTCCCAACCCCTAATCCTCACCCTGTTTTTGCCCTCTCGGTCCCTCCCTCTCGACAGTTACTGTATAATCACTAAAGCAAATGCGCCGAAAGGATAACTCGAGAAGTGTGAGGGCGCCCTATCAACAGAGTACTCTATGTTTCTTACGTCTACCGTAATAATTTATTGATCGCTACTTTTTGTTGGACTGCAGCAGGGTAATGTATCTAGTCCGTCTAACAGCCGGCCATACCGGCGGGTTCCATCTAGCGTTGTCTTATGTAAAATCTGTAAAATCGCTTCACGTGGATACACCTTTACCTGTACCTTCTCACCTTTCGATTTAAACACCTTCAGAAAAATTGCTTGATGTGTACTCTTCTGGAGGTCCTAACGGCTTTCCGACTTGGTCACGCTTTCAACAGAGTACTCTCTGTTTCTCACGTCTATCGTAATCATTTATTGATCGCTACCGTACTATTTCAACATGTTTGGAAATTTCCTTGAACTGGTCATTATCATTTTTCACAGAAATCCACTCGGGAGGACCTTACGAGTTGACTGCGTTTCGGATTCATTACCCCTTTCGCAACGAGCTGTTTCTCGTAATTGCTACTATAATCTTGCTCCCTCAAAATCTCCCGCAAAAAACCGTCACGTGCGCCTCTCACTGGATCTGGCCCTCTTTTGTCCTGTCCCCTAGTTCCCTCCTCCCTCCCTCCATTTCGCACCATTTCACAGTGCCTTGCCTTTCCCGCGCGCGCTCGAAATCGCAACACTCACCCTCAACCTTGTTTACTCTACATACTCGCCTCGATTGGTCTGTTCCCCCTCTTTTTGCAATGCCATTTCGAAACACACTACTTTAATCGCTGGCGTAAGTAACTATTTCGCAGAGTTAACTGTGGAACTCAATTGATACGGTGCTAATCGCTGATGCAACCATTGCTCAAAATATCTTGCAACATCCCATCATCTCATGCCAAGGCACTATTTCACTGGCAACTTTCTGCAATAAGCACCTAGTCTCACCGATCTCGAAATCTCGAGCAATTCGAGGGAGTAATTCACTGATTAGTGCACGGCAATCAATCACACCTTGCTTGATGGTCTCTTCTCCTTTCTCCCTTCTTTCAACTCCCACGATCGCAACTCTCAAGCCATTTATCAGTTTTTTCGCCGTCTTCGCACTCTTTTATCACTTGATCGAGCGCCATTTATCATTCATTTATTCTGACAGTTTCATCACGATGCTATGATTTCCAAAAAAAACGTTGATAACAATATATTCGCTATGATTTGTTGCATTATCACGCCGAAAGCGTATCAGATCAAGCCCTGTTGCCATCCTTCTATTTCATCCCAAGTACATCCACAATCAATCACTCCATCCCAATATTTATGCTGTCTGACTCTCTCCATTTCCCCTACTCTCTCGCCTTCTCTGACCGGCGAGATAGCACGTGAAATGGAGAGACCGTGACCATCACTGACCCCTCTCATCCATCACTCTTATCCCTAGATCAGTTGTTCACTCCTCCAATGTTATCGTGTCTCTTCATTCCGCCTTATCTCTCGCCAGTCAGAGAAGGAGAGAGCTCAGAGAGAAGTGAGATAGGCACATCAGCAATCCATCACTTCCCCAATCGCCTCCCCATCCCCTTTCCCGACCGAACCGAGATCTCCTCTCGCTTTCATTAGGTTTCACAGCGATTTCGCCGCCCGAACACCAATTCGAATATTTTTCAACATTATCTGAAAAAATGCGGAATGCTCTGAATGGAGCTTCAGATTTGCGCCTATCCTAGAATAATTCGCAACAAAGCAACTCCAGCAAGCGTCTCATTTTCCCACGGTCAAATTTAGATATTCAAATCTGTTCCAAATATGTTTCACCATTTCCACAACTCTCCGAAAATATCGATTTCAACAATGTTCTGCCCGCAAACTCTCGAAACAACACCATTTACTGCTCAAGGAAGAAAACTCTTGCAAGCGTCTAAACTTCCTTGAAACAAGTCACGGCTCAAGTTTCCTCGATGATTTTCGATCAACACAAAGCTGTCAAATCGCAATGTTTCTCTACCTTACGAGAGATAAAGCAAAAGGAAGAGATGGCCCCTGCTCCCGCTATTTTCACCGTTCTCCCCTATTTTTACTACCTCTCTTAATTACTCGAGTGTAACTTCTTCACCCGCAACCTAATCACCAACTTTGTCACCTCCTCATCATCGTCTTTTCCCACACGAACCACTCAAAATTACTCATGCTCTCCTCGTTTTGCGTGCTCTCTCGCCTCTTATTCGACCGTCTAACACCCTGGACTCTCTCGATCTCTCGTCGCTGACCTTCAGCTCCTACCAGTAATTCTGCCCTTGGACATTCCGGGCGCTCTCTTAATTTAATATGATCTCTCGTTGGGGCTCTCTTTCTCTGCGCTCTCTCCAATCTGCGTGCTATCTACGGATCATTCGAGAACCCTTCACAGTTTCCGCCCGTCGTGTCCGATTATCGGCGGGATGCATCTGCTAATTTCATGGTAGATCAATGACGGTAGACGTTCGGAAATTTTATTCGTCTTGAATCTTGAGAATCTGTGTCTTGCGTAATAGAATATGTGACTTGTAAGCTGACTCTAATCTCTAATGTACTAATGTAATCTCTAATGTAAAGTTGTAAGCTGAATATGTAACTCTGAAAGCTCGCAGCACCGTATACACCCAGATCATCACTGTCCGAGAATGCTATCTCTTTTTAATCTGTAATTTTCCCTCCTTTTTTGTTTCTCATCCAGCCAGAGCGTACGGTAGCCCGACAGAGTCACCATCTTCCGAAACTTTCCCGTAATGGCCCTTTGTGTGTTGCGAGGAAGGAGGGAAGAGGGAAGAGAGGTAACGGCCTCCAATATTATTGCCCGTATGTTGGTTTGAGTGGATTGCGCGCCTATTTCACTTGTTGAAAGTTCATCTTTGTTTCGAATGCAATGCCTGAACACTTCTGCAATTCTCAATTACTCTTGCTTTCCTTTCTATAATATTCCATTGATCCGAATGCCTGAATTCATCCATTTCTTCAAGATCAAAGACCTCTTTTACCACCCAAAGCGCATTTCTCCAACGTATTTCAAAGCAAATCGCGTGCTTGAGAGAGGGTTGCTCGTTAAATCCATTTGAGCATCCTGTTGTATCGAATTGAGAGGGAGGAATTGAGAGACATCTGGACTAGGCTATTGCCTGACTCTCTCGATCTAGCCTTATCTCTCGTCGGTCAGAGCAACGAGAGAGTATGGCTAAATGAGAGAGTTAGACCATCCAGCACTCTCTCTATTTCCCTGCCCTAATCATTTATTGCCTTGGCCTTTCTGTTGATTCGTAAATATCTCTGGATCAAAATAGGCAAAAGTACACGTGCAATCGCTTCCAGAAAGACATCTGGTAGTTGGCGAGTAAATAGCCACTCGATTTCGAAAGCCATGCTTTCGTTACTGTCGTCTTTCATCTTCTTTTTTTTTCTGTTCTATTTTGAGTGAGGTGCTGACATTTTTGACTGCAAAGAAGTTGAAAACAGTGCATTTTATCACCACGTTTATTTCCTGCGAATGCCCAAATAACAAATAGGAATCTCGCTTTCTATTGCTCCGTATCTCTCTTTACTTGGATGATGCCCTTTTTGTTGATCACTCACTTGAAAATATTCCACATCAAATGCGGGTCTGATGTGGACTCTCTTATTTCCTCTCTTTCTATTGCTCTGAATCGCCTTCCTCACTAGGGCGCTGCACTTTTTGTTGTTCTGCTCTTTGCCCGTATTTTGACTCGGCACGTATGCACTACTTTCACGTTGTTTTTTCGTTCCGCGATCTTTCGGGCCCTTTTAAGTCATAGATGAGTTGTTTTGCCTTCAATTTTTAAAAACATTTGCTGAATTGGGTTTCGTCGCTACGGCGCTCTAGCCACTCCAAAAATAGCGATAGTATATCTACGTACGAATCTATAGCTATCTATTTTTATTTTTTTGTGCTTTTCATCGAATACTAGTTCTCTTCTTAATCCTCCTCTTTACTTCACAGCATCCGAGGTTCACAATATCCGAAATTAAACCTCTGCCAGAACCTCATCATCACTTATCGAATCCTGAACGAAGTTGAAAAACTCCACGCCTTGACCTACCTCCACCCCTGCCAGAACGGGGAATTTCCCTCACCTGACATGCACAAACAGGGTTCTTTATGGGGTTGTTGTCGCTGGTGGCACGCGTCGGATCGTGAAGAGGCGAGGGAAGACGGAGGAAGTCTTCCCCTAGCAGACTCCTCCTCCCCTTCCTTCCCCTTCCCTCCTCCCTCCCTCTCCCTAGTGAGACAGTTCCAGAGACTGGGACAGTAGGAGAAAGTCAGACAAATAGCGAGTATCCTCCTTCTTCTTTCACCAACAAGACAGTACCAGAGACCACTGGAAGCAGAGAGACCTAGTGAGAGTGAGGAAAGCGTCGCGCTACGCGCGCTCCAAAACAGTCAACAAGAAGAAGAAGAAAAAGGAAAGAAGCGATTGAGGCACAAGCTTCCCTACGAGGATCCATTTCCACACAGTGTGTATACACTCCAGCTTTGACCGTGTTTACCGGCTCGTCGATTCCTGTTTTTTGCTCGCTGGTGTGAGGATTCTGTTGCGCGATTGTCCAGAAAAAACGTATTATTCGTCTTTATAGATATTTTTCATGAATTCATATTCCTCTTGCTTCTCATCCTCTTACTTGTTCTTCCTGAGCTCTCTTTTTCGCTGCATAGTTCCGACTTATTTGCGCGTTTACTCCTTATTTTGTCTTCGAAATTTCCTCTCATAGAAGAATAAATGCGCGTTCCTTTTTTTTCGCATTACTCCACTCTACCGTTCTCAAGTACCGCCGTTCCCTATCAATTCCGCGATTAGAAACGCTCCGTTGGGCTTATTTGAGCAGTGTTCCCTGTCTCTCACTTTCACATGCTCTCTCGCTCTACTATTTGACTAGAATCGCTTTCTATTTTTTGCAACGCGTAATTGGTAAATGTAGCCTGTTGCCTTCCATTTTCTGCCAATTTAGAATATTTGTATGTTTCGTTCCATAGATAAAATTATCTTTATTTACATTTTAATTGATTTCTGTATATTTATTAAATGGAACTCTTTCGCCACCCACGTAATAACTGATTGCCATCAATCACACCTCAAGATGGGAAAACATGAGGACAAGTGACAGCGGGTGATAAGGATGATTGATGCGATGATGACGGCCGGTCGCGTTTCAGTTCGCGTTTCAGTTCCACGGCCTGCTTCGGATTTTTTTCTCCGAAAAGTTTAGAATGAGTTTCAGCCATGGGATGTAATGATAAAAACGTCTATGAAGATAGTACCGTTAGATCATCCCATTTCATAAGAAAAATTAAATTACTGCCTTGATCCCTTTTCCGCATTGATCGGCGTTGTTTTCATATCAACACTTGCTCGCGCCCTAGATTTCCCTCCAAAAATGATTCAATCTTGTTTGTTCTGTAATTGAAATTGCACTTCCTCTCTGACCGATAAGGCTGATTCAAAGTCACCCGGTGCAGAAAAACAAGGAACTTCGTTCGGGTTCTTGCCAGAAACTGCGTCATTGACAAGAAAAAATATGCACAAAATAAGAATGGCAGGAAAAAATATCAGGACCGCTTCTGGAAACGGAAACCAATCACACTCAATCTCATACAGATAACGGAACCACCAATCTTCGACCTAATGCATTTACCTATTTCATCACTTCCTAATGAGCCATCGCTTATCGCTAATGTCGCCGCACACCTCCTTTCATCTTGCCCTCTCATTAGTTCTCTTGATCCCTAGCCTATGTATGTCTGGGCCCTCTTCAACCCTCGTTCTATCTCTCTTGCCGACTTACCCTTCACCTTTCACGGCTTTTTACCTCTCCCTTTCGCCCTTCTTTGCTCGCTCGTCCGCTGCTCTTTCCACTACCCTCAGTGACTTTCGCGCCACTTTCGTTGTTTCGAATGTGTTGTGTTGAGACCGACATACGAACGGTCTATCTGCACGTATCTACGATGTAGCGTAGATACGTGCAGATAGATGGTGCAGATAGAATTCAAAATTTATTCCGTTGTTGGTACGGTATCACAGACAAGTAGACGATGAATAAGGCCGATTACCCGTACTTCGAACTCTAATATCCTTAACTCTGAATACCAGATGGACTACATCGATTGCAATGCCATGCTTGCATCGAATGATGTAGATTCCGTGAAGCATAACTCAATCATCGGATCGTCAAAATCCTGTCCGTTCCGAACACGTATCCTTTAATTTTCTAAAAAAAAATAACACTCGAATCCGAGGGATTTCATTCGCTGTTCTGATCCTCAAATCCATTGTTTGCCCTGCTGAATCAGCGTGCGCGCTCATAATTTGCAATCTATAACTCTCTCCATTCGTCACAGTCCCTTCAAAATGTTGATCATCATGCCATTGCCTCGCTCCCTTTCATAATATGTTCAATCGCTTCCAATAATAGTTCGAGCGAACACATCAAGCAGTCTGTGTGTTGGGAAAACCTTGCCCAAACTCTTCTCACTTGCTAGTCTCTCGACTCTCTAAGGCAAAATGGGGAGAAAAACTTTTCGTTAAAACTCTTCCAATTATAATTCTATCGAACACATCAAGCTGTTTGCATGGGGAATGCCTGGCAATTCCCATATTTTTATGTTTCACGAATTCTACATTATTCGTGCAAACATGGCATTGCATTTGATGCAAGGCATCTACGTCACAAAATATTCAGAAATGAGGATATTAGAGTTCGAGTTCCCCATTCCCACCCTGTTTCGTCTCTATAACCGACGAGAGATAAGGCAAAATGGAGAGACCGTGAAATGCAATCGAAAGCATTCCGTCCAACTGCCAAACATGCAATCCGATTGCTAGCGCCCTCCGCTCTTTTTGGCATTTTATTTGATGCGATGAACCCTATCATATCCTATTCTATTTATTCACGCTGTCGTTTTTGCCAGAAGGTCTGCCATTGAAGCGCAAACGTCTTTTCGAGCCCATTCTTCGTCCAATTTTATCGTATTTTTTCTATTAGTTCTTACAAAGCATTCAGAATAATTCCATCTGCAGCTTCGTATCCAAATTTTCTCTTGCGAAACCAGTGTTTGCTGATGACGATAATTTTATTATTTTCCTTACGATCGATTAGCGATGTGGAATAACTTCCTTCTCTTTATTTCTTGTTGCTCTTCACACTGAACACATTTGGATTATTGCTCTCACAATCAATATTCATCTCCTAATTGCTCCATGCATCCTTCCACTCTATCTATCGGGCCCCTGTTTCTGCTTCATCATTGAATTCGAATCTGGCTTGCACATCTATTTTTCATAATTTATTCATTGCACAATGTGATAGGCTTTCTGCAACATGCATTCTTCTGTCTCAATAATTGTCTCCTAATCACTTCCATTCTTTCTCTCTGCCTCTAACACACTCCTGATTCACTCTGATTCAACGTGGCTATCAAGCGATTCCGCCCTTTCCACTCCTCTCTATCTCTTCTTCTCTCTCTCTCTGCGCTCTCTCCCCAGCCCGCACTCTCTCGCACTCCCCCACCTCCAAATTATTGCCGACCGTTCCATGTTAGCGCTACGTGGAACATTCTTTCGGCATCAGAATAGTCAGCACTGCTTGACCACAGGCAATTGGGGAATTGCACACTGCACCAGAAGAGTTTTACAATTCCCCTTTCCTCATGACCTAATGCGGCAATCAGTAAATTATACCCTGCGCCAGAACATTCTGAATTGAAGTCTTTTATGCTGCTCCAAATATTAATTCTTTATTTTGGCGAGAAGGTCATGCTTGACCAACTCCCTGTGAAATGTAGCCATTTATCTCTGTTGCTTATTGCGAAGCATTTTTCCGTTTCTCACATTTCCGCATTTCTCACATACATATCTCGGCAGCGCGCGTTCTTACATAAGCATCATTGATTTGTCGCTTCTCGAAGGCTTTTCTGATATATCATCAATTACCTACTCGTGTACCTATCTTACTCTTGCATCTTTATTGACCCAGAGATATCTTCTCATTCCCAATTTCGGCACCACCCTCTCACACTAGAAGTGGCAACACTCCTCTCAGATTTCGTCTTTTTTTGCCTTCTCACTTCCATTGTTTTGCGGGCTCGCGAGTCGCCCTAAATATTTCATGACCCACTCACGCCCAAGGGTGAAGGAAGGGTAGCTATCCTTTTATGATTTAGTGGAATTATTATTTTTACATCCATATCCGGGATACACTGCAGAATCTCGATCACATTGAGAATTAAAGATCACGTGAAACATAACACTTTTCTCTCTAACCAATATGAATCTCATAATCTGTCAATTTATTCCCATTTGCTTTACATCCTTCATGTTTCCCTTACAAGACGTAAATCAGAGATTTTGATTGAACTGATTGACTACATCTCCCTACAAACAGTATAGTGTCAATGACCATGAGCCTGCGAAAGCAACGCCCTTTCCATCTGTAGTCATGCAAGGCGTCGTTGCCTGTCACTCAAACTGGCGCCATCCTCCTCTATTTATCTCTGCTTCTCGCCCCTCCGTCTCCCTCTAAACAGTCCCTGCGCAGGGGCTATTGACCCATTGATAGGCTCTTTCCTCCTCGTTTTATATGAATCTGCTCTTTTCTAATAATTATTCACAGTTTCCGGAAGTATAACGCCATTTTCTGCTTCTCGCCCCTCTCTCCTTCCTCTTCTATTGACCCACTGATAGGCCCCGCTGGCTCTTCACTTTCATTTCTTCCTTTTGCTCCCTTCTCTACCCATTCTCTCTAGCGGATCAGCCAGTGCGAGACAGTATGTTGATTGGAGAGAGTTACTAGGCCTGCTGGGCTCTTTTGTGCTTGGCTCTCTCGTTTTCCGTGGGCTCTTGCTGATCAGAGAGGCCGAGAGAGCGAGAGGAATGGAGAAACAGATTCGCCCCCTATCCACACTACTGTCCCCCTATCCGATGACCCTCTGACAGTCCTCCCGGCTATTCAGCCCCATGGGACACTAGAGCCGTATCATGATCGATCTATCATCGATCTCGTTTTGCGTTGATTTTTGTTTTATTTGTGAAGTGCACTATACCACATTCTACTATCGTAGAAACTGTTGTCGCTTCCTTGAAACATAACCGATTCACATGGAAAACTTTGACGTTGTCCACATCAGATGGTCCGTTGCTATTCGTTCCCTTTTCACTTTAGAGTCTCTTGAACTATGTGGACATTGTAATCTATCATCGATCAGTTTGGAATCAGCCAAATTTTCTTGATTTGTTTTTGTTCTTATTTGAATTGTCAGAGAAGATCTAACTGCGCTCTGCTAGCGTTGCATTTCTTATCGCGTCGATGAAACGTATACCATTCGGCCGCAACCTCAGATTCTCTCGAAAATTTGTTTTGATCAGTATTTGGAACATTTTAATCGTATAAAGAAATGAGAAGACACTGTTCCTGATTTGCCCCATTTTAGAAATTTGCCGCGATTTTCTCCCGAAGAGCATCGATAATTTTGTATTTAGTGATTGAAGAAGATACCACTTCTTTTGTCCAGCTTCGCATCTTCCCTGAAACGTACCTTTTTACCCACAACTTTTGCGCTTCTTGGGCGATAAAGCACGTTTTCTCCTGTTTATTATCCGATGATATTCCTTGTATGATGCTATTTTTCCGAATCACCCCGAAAATTAGTGCTACGCTGAAGACTCGCTTCCTTCCACTATCTCTTACACATATCACGCATTGACCCTTGCTACTCCCTTGTCTCATTTCCCAGTGCTCTGCCCCTGCCCTCTGCCTCCTCTGTCTCGACTCTCTCATTTTCTCCTGCTCTCTCGCCGGTCAGACACTGCGAGAGAGCGCGTCGACTGGAGAGAGTCATGCCCTCACCCTCTCTCTCTCCCATATGTGTCGCCCTCAGTCCCTCGATTCTCGAGTCCGCCTTGCATCTCGCCCCATACTTACGGCCGTTAGCAACATGTTGCGAGGGTCCTCTCGAGGCCATGTGTGGACCTAACTGTTTATTTCCGCGACTGTACACTTTATTTGGACTTTGAACTTTGAATCATCTGTTTTTGACCTAAAATTATATTCAGGAGCTCGCTCGCGCAAGGAATCGTTACTTGTTGAATGCGCAGTGACCGCCTCGCTTATTTGCCACTGGACCCACGCAAATGAGAGCACTATTCGGGCTGCGAACTCGCGATTCCGGTGAGTTTTTACCGTTTTTTGCACTTTTTTGTCACTTTCACTAAGGAAATGATGTCATTTTGTTGCGGCGCGGTCAAAAAAGGCTTGTTAAGCGAGGCAACGTCTTGCAACATTGTTTAGGGCGCCTTTGGGGTGTGATAAGGGGCGTTTATGATCGGCAAAGGGACTGTCATGATCATGATTACAGAATTCAACGAGAGTGGTTACGTGTGAGATACAAACAACAAATATGTGATGCAAAATGATATTTTATAGTCTAGAAAACATCACAAAAACATTGATTCCGTTCACAACGACGGTTCTTTACTCATCTCTGAAACATATCAGTTTGCTATGCACAAATTGAAATACGACAACGAAGTATCACTGAAGAACATAACAGTGACTCTTTCTAGGTCAGGATTGTAAGGAAATCTAGGTATTTATCAAGGAGCAAGGTGCGCTCAGGATGGAAACATTGCAAATTGGGAGGAATTCGAGCGAAAATAAGCCGCGAATTTACTACTTTCGACTCAATTAGACCTTGGCAATCGATCAAAACATCCTACTACTCCCGCGAATCAAATCCTTTCCCCAAATCTCTCTATTTTCTCTCCTTCCTTTCTCATATTTCCCCACCCTAACTGTCTGCCCTCTCTCCAATCAACACGCTCTCTCGCCCCTCCAATAGCCAATGTTCTTCTTGGTGTAAAAAGCGATGGAGTGAAGAAGAACAGCACACTTCTCCCATTGCACATCGCCACATTGCACGCTCCTCACTCCGCCGGTGACCACTCTTGACCTACCCCCTAGCACCCACCTAGTTAAGCTGATCGTTGATCTTTGATCTCTGATCCGCCCCTGACCTGCCTATTCCGACGTCGATTCGGAAGCTACGGTCGAACAACGAACTAAAGATTCCGTTCTGGAATCGTAAATCGCCTCCGGAGACGCGCGTCTCCGGATTTACAGGTAATTTCAAGCAATTTCTCATTATGGGGCAAATATTCGTATTCACTTCTTCCTAGATTTCGTGTAGTTTCTGCATTTTTTGCGCTTTACGATTTTTTCCTTCATTATTTGCTTAAATTCACTGCATCGATTTCATCGAATTTTAGTACCATTCTTGCAGCGAAGATTGAATTTTGATCCATTTTGGCCTCCCTTGCATCTTTCCATGTCGACCCATTATTGACGTGAATTCGCTATTTCGCGCTGTCCCATTTTGCGTAGTTAATTTCTGCACCATTCTTGCTCTGCTGCTTGAATTTTGATCGATCCCATGTTGACCACCCTTAGACCGCCTGAAATATGGTTGCCCTCTCATTATCTCCCCTCTCACTTGCTAATTATTTCTCGCCCAACGACATGCACTCTCTCAGTTTTCCGCACTCTCTCGCTCCCTTTCTCTCTTTCTCTGCTCCGCTCTCCTCCCTCTCGCCCTTCCCTGCTTCACCCATTCATAGCCTCCCAGTCATCACAATAACAGCCATGCAAGCGTGGCACGCCTAAGGAAAGCGAGAGAGCAGGGGGGGGGGAGAGGCCAGAGAAGCAGAGAATTGATTCTGGAAGAATGCTTGAAATCTGAGAAATTTGAAGGACACGGCACGCAATCTGATAGGATGTTTTCAAATAATGTAGGGCGTTCGAAAAATAACCACAAAGTTCGTAGAACTTGAAAAAATGAGCTGGTTCTTGTGTATTCCAATCTTCTCAAATTCATTACTCATATTAAGAGAACAAATAGATCTCAAGGCGTTTGGGTTCACATCTACAGAACTAAAGTTGTTCATTCAAAATACAAGTCAGCGGTATCCGATTTCTGAATAGGACGTAAACTCGGGTCAATTTATTGACAATTTGTTCGCATGAGAGCCGTTTGTGTCTTCTCATCTCCTACGGTACTTTTATCCTATTGAAACGGGCCTAATTGTTAGGTGAGTGAATGTAGTGATCATAATTGACCCGGAACGTTTCAAACTGCAATCCCTAAGGTCGGAGAGAGCAATTAGAGGAACGGGAGGAGTGGCATTTCTTCTGTGTGAAGAACTATTTCGAGATTCCATAAGATTTCCTTTACTAAGAAGCAAGCCCTAACAATCCTGGAATGTGATCTAGCTAGGTACCTGTGTAGCTAGATCATGCACTAGATTGGATGAGAACATTCGGATGATAACCTGCTGGATGAGAACTAAAAATATTTTTGAGCGGTGTAGTATTTTGTCCGTAAGTTCATAATCCCACGTACGAAAGAAAACGAAAATTTTTGGTTCTCATCTAGTAGGTTATCATCCGAATGTTCTCATCCGACCTAGTGCCCTAGATCACAATGGGTCTGGACAGAACGTTTCAAACTGTGATTTCTAAGATTAACAATCAGAGCAATTAGAGTAGTGGAAGGAGTGGCGTTTCTTCTGTATGAAGAACTATCCCCCAGATCTCTCGAGATAGTTCCGCATATTAAGAGACCGGCCAGAGACAGCAAGGATACAGGTTAGAGAGCCCCATCGGAGAGGAGAGCCCCAGACCAGCATACGCCCCCTCCCTCCCTCCCTCCCTATCTCCCACCTCTCCCTCCTCTCCCCTCTCCATCCCATCACAGTTTCCACCTCGTCCCGCCTGCAAGCAATACAACAGCGCCCTCCGATTCCGGCGATTTCTCCGCAAAGCCGGGAATTCTTTCGCCTATCCTAATCTCCGGTTACGGCTCTGCAAAGCCGGAGCCGTGAGATCCGGCGCCGATGTCCGTGTCGCCGCCCGCCTGCGGCTGCTGCTGGCGCTATCCGAAATTCAGTAAGCTTGAGCCGGAGCCGGAGCCGGGATGCAAATCCCGGCTCTCCGGAATCCCCGGCCCTTAGTTCACGCTCTTCGCTCTTCTTAGTGTTTGCGTAGACGATTGCCAAGGAATGCGCGCTTGATTGTACAAGAAAAAGTGGGTGTAAACTGTGTGAAGAACGTGCGAAAACCGGGTTTTTGGATGTCGGAGCCGGGTTTCGGGACCGGAAAATAGGCGAAAATAAGAAATAATTGAAAATCAAGCCATTTCTTGCAGACGAAGACGAGCGCGCCCAGAAGAAGACATTCACGAAATGGATCAATCTTCACCTTGAAGAGGTACGGTAGCCTGATTATTGATTGGTTACGGTAGCATGATGATCGATTTTTATCCCTCACTTTCCTTCTGAGTGAAAAATGACCTCTTTACAATCACACTAGTGAAATTGGCGTATTCGTCATCGTTGAGTCAGCCGTTTCCAAGCTGTTACCATGGAAAACCTTTGAGCCAGGGTCCTATTTTCGAGCAGGGGCCGGAAAATCAGGGAACCGTAAATTAGGATGTTTCCTCTTTCATTGAGCACCATTGAGAGGAGGAAGCAATCAGCAACACACAAAGGGCGTTGAGTCACACGATTCTTTGTGTCTGTAGAGAAGCTTCCAGAGAGTTGTTGTTGGTTGCGTGGCTCTAAAGAACGGTCGAATTTGCGAAATGATTAAACAACGAAATGAGTTTCAAGTAGAATTCAAAACGCTGCGCTGCTGATGTTTCGACAATGCCACGATCATTGCTCCTACAATAAAAAGCTGGAAAGTGGAAGAGCCGGGAATCCCCGGGGGCCGGCAAATGTCCAATCCGGAAAATTGCAGCATTCGTCGTCCGGGCGCGTCGCGGACCTGTACGAGGACATCAAGGATGGCGTCCTGCTGTGCCATCTCATCGAGGTGCTCACCGGCGAGGCACTCGTGAGTGAACTTCTCATTGAAAATGATCAAAAAATGTGATATGTTGCTAAACACAGTAAGTCTGGGATCTGCGCAATGCTCTTCTCATTGAAACCTTGTGTTAATCTGTAGCGATATATTGGCAAATTTGGCCGCGTATCAGATATGTTTCATATAAGTTTTTGACAAGCGATAGAATTGTCCATTGGCGATAGTAGTAGTTGTTTTTGTAGAAATTACCACAATCTGTTCCTTCCGGCGCATCATCTACCCATGTTGATCTACCTCTCATCTAAGTAAATATAAAAATGAGATCGCTACCCTCATCCATAATCTTCATTCATTTATCTCCTTTGCCGGTCATCATTGCTTCATTATCCTCACTCAAAGAGGAGGAACACGGGACATTCTTATTCTTCTTGATCTACCACCTTTTTTGTGAAGATCTTTTGGCTTCTTTCTCAACCTTCATCCATTCTTCCTTCATTCATTTGCTGCATTGTCCTATACTAGGAACACGGAACGTTCTGATTCATCCTTTCCGACATTTTCCCATCTCGATAAGCGTCTTGTTCCATTCAACGCGGCCGTTTGAATCACACTCTCCTCATTTCGCACACTCTCTCGCCTTCCTATCGCTGCTATCATTGATAAGAACTTGCACGCGCGTCACGGCGCCCTGCGGACTTGTGCTGGTTAGTGACCTGCCCAAAATATTGGCCATTTTGTACAGACACTTTCTCCGGGTCGCTAACGGCAGTAAGTTGACCCATCATCTCAAATTACGAGTGCACCGGGGAAGATCTTATGTAAGTATACAGTGAGTGGTGGAGATAGGCGAGGGGCGAGAGAGTGTGCGAAATGGAGAGAGCGGCACGGTTATCAGATATCTCCTCACGTCAAGAGCTATCGGATCTGGCAGACGGTTAGACGGTCGGCGAGAGAGTGTGCGAAAGCGAGAGACGGTATTGAAATTCCACTGGAATTCAGCAATAATCCCACTAGATTGCGTGCGAATTGGCTCTCTTCAATCACCATGCTCTCTCGTCGGTCTCTTTCGTCTGACGCTCTCCTCTCTTCACACGCTCTCTCGGCGATGATAAGCCCGCTCATATTTGCGCTCTCGTGTAAAATCACGGAGGTGAGAGAGTGTGGGAACAGGAGAGGGTGGCAGAGAAGCAGAGTTGGATTAGAGACAGTGATGATAGGAGAGAGTGCGGGGATCATTCTGGAAAAGCGAGGGAAAGTTGCCATCTTTTTGGCGCCAGTCCCCTCGATTTTCTCTGATAAATCTCAAGAGCAGCGACGGTTTTTCGTGCGGTCAGAGAGAGAACATTGAACGGATTGTGGACATAGAAATATGAAAGAGCTGTCACTCATTTCGCCATGCTCTCTCATTTCTCTATCTTACGAGAGACAATGTGAAATGAAGAGACGGTAATATTGAACGCATTGTGGGCATAGGAGAGATGTTACACACTGATAGCGTATCATCACGACGTATCAGTGCCCTTTCGAATGTTACCGTAACCTTTTGGTGAAAGCGGTCAGATCAAAGCAGCCAATAATTTTCGAGATGGCTGATAAGGTTCCAAACCGTGCAAATGATATTTAGTGTCATTGTGATGTCGAGATAATTTCTTGCGAATCGCCAAGCCCAGAAAATGGCCCTTCGCTGGAAAACTCTGATCACGATTCAAGGTTGCAAGGATTGGCCGTTTGCTAGGTCCGGTACCAGAAGAAATGTGCCAACAAAAAGAGCCAAACACTCGTAAACTGTGTTCTCGATCGGGATTGTGGGGGGAAAGCCCCAGCGTGTTTGCCAACGCTGTGTGATGGGGGAATGTGGAGGATGGCAGATCTCACGGCAACTATCACAAAACTGTGCCGAATGGGTCATTAATACAGATTTTATTAGTGACTAATGAGTGCGCATTGCAACACTGGAAAAATTAGAGCTGTTGAAGTATGCTTGAAACCTATTCGAGGCAGAAAGGCAGAACATCAGGCATCATTGGGGAGAATGCAAATGTATGTCACCTCAATTTTTCGTTGAAGCTTTTTTTCTGTCTTAAAAACATGAAATTTCAGTAGGGCAAGACCATTACAGTGAAATCCTTTTTTTGTACTCAGAGGATATCTCCATGAATTGCAATTCTCCATTCCTCATCGCTCTTGAATTATGCCTGAAACTTACCCGAATCCATCTGTCACAATCTAAAAAAGGCAGAGAATCAGAGGAACGAGACATGATTTTCGAGCGGAGTCTTTTCGGAAAATATCTGTAACCTCAAATCGTTTGTTGAAGCCTCTTCGTCTGTTTGGAATCACGTTTTTCCTTGAAAGAGTCTCTCAAAAACACGAGATCTGAGGGAACCCAATCCCTCTAGCCTATCATCTTCTCGATCTGACCTCGTCACGGTGGGGAACTGTCACGAAATCGACTGGCGGAATGCCGCACTCTCTCCATTTCCCGTGCTCTCTCGTCGGTCAGAGGAATCGGCCCCCAACTACTCCTTGTAGATTTGAAGGGAGCCGAACGCATGGCTATCAATCAATCACCCGGGAACATGGATATGCTGGGTACCAAGGGCCTGGGGATCAAATCCTGGTACCGATTGGAATCGGGTACCAGGGTACCTGGGCCCAAGCCGATACTGCTGGCGGGGATAAGCGCTCCTGAGCACATCATTATGCTTGACTGCTCTTTGATAACCGTGCAAAGCTGGTTCCACGGAGATTTATATTGGTTGCGCACAGTTTCAAGATAAGCACCAGTGGGTTCTCAATCTGACAGCTTTTGTGCACTGTTTTCACTAAAGATTGCATCCTTTGAGCGAGAGAGCACGCGAAAATGAGAGAATTTTCTCAATCAGAGAGCTTTTCTCTACTTATTTTACATAATCCTCGCTGACAGTATGGACGTCAGCACCTGAGCGGAGCCGTTTTGTGACAGGTTCAGGGTGATTTGAATATCATTGAGGAGAGAGACAAGGCGAGATCGAGAGAGCGCAGACAGTCAGAGAAATAGCTCTGTCCACCTGCGCTCTCTCATTTTTGCGTGATCTCTCGTCGACTCTGACCGGCGAGAGAGCGTGTAGAATGGAGAGAGCAGAGCAGCTGCGATTTCTGCGCATAGTGAAATAAGGCACGAAAACATGCCCATAAAATGAGAAAATGCGATGTGAACAACAATCCTGAGAGCAAATAAGGATATTGAATTGAAATGACGCACCTTGCCTACAAAAAGTCCAAAAATTACAAGTATTTATTATTTTGTGGAGGTATACGTATTCCTTGTATCATCTTTCACAAATGCATTCCGAGGTTATGAAGCAGTTGAAGCATACTTACCATCAAAAAGAGATATAAAAATACAATAATAATAATAATAATAATAATAATATTTGCAGCCCGTCAACAAGAAGACTCCATCACGGCGAGTGCACCACATCGCGAATTTGACGACGGGTAAGCAAAGATCAGAGACTAAAGATCAAATAAAGTACAACTTGATTCCCCAACAAGAACGTGCTCAACTCACACGTTGAATTTCGAAACTGAATTGCGATTTAGCATTTTTGACAATAAACCGTGTTTTCCCGAACTAAGATGTTATCTATCAGCTCAAAAATGCTCTGTAGTTCCCCAGTAACTCTTGTATCCGGAAGTTGCGTTATCTTGTAAGCTCTCTGCGCGCATTTCGTGAGATCTTTCTATTGGCTTTCCGCTCTCCGCTATCTCTGGTTCTTCTTCACAAGAAGCTCCCGACAATTACAATTGCACTTCTCTGATTGTTCTCTTTGTCTTTCTGATCCCTGATCGGCGCGCTTTGTGATCGTGAATATTGACAAGCCGGGAAACAGAGATCAAAGATCAAACTTACCCCTTATCAGCCCATACTGGCCATTCAATGCTTACAAATAAGAAACAAACATAGAACATCAAAGATCAAAGATCAAACCCTTTCTTCAGCGCTCGCGGTGCTCCGTCGTCGCGGGCTCGAGTTGATCAACAACAATGCGGCCGATTTGGCCGACGGAAACCCGCACATTGTCCTGGGACTGATATGGCAGATCATCCTGCACTTCCAGGCGAGAAAATGAATGATTTTATCGTTCCGCGAGTAACCGAAGAACGGTTTGATGAATAGGGGTGTTTTATCGTTCCGGCAGTTAGTCGAGAACGATCCGGTAAATGACAGCTCACGAAGCTTGTTAGAATAACTAGGAAAGCACTATGTAAAGGAAGCACTTTGCAGTGTTGTGTATCGTACAAGAATGCCGAAATTAATTCAAGGAAATTGATAATCTGAAAATAAATGAAAATTCCAGGTGGAAACGAACATCGCGCTGCTGTCCGAGTGGGGATGGGGAGAGGTAAGGCGGAACTATTTTATATTTAGTCCATATTTTTTATTTCCGGTGCCATTCACTTATCCAACGATCCATTCAACAAAGTTCGCACTTTAGATGCGCTTGAAACTTACTTTATTTTGAGGCTGTTCCCGAAATAGTCTAAATTCGAATGAGCCTTATAAAATTTGACGAATAGAGAATAATAATCGATAAATCAATAATCGTAGGTCGTGCCACTCTCTCCGTCTCTCACCCGCTCATCGCCCTTCACCTCGCCCATCAAGAGTCTCACCACGAAGCTCGCCCATCTTACACCGAGGTACGGTAAGCGAAGAACGTGGTAGTGGAAGCGGGAGAACGGGGGCTGATACCGAGATCAAAGAATTGAATCTAGCGTTACTTCTTCTCTCGAAATCATACGGAAATCATGTTCCTGAATGCCTAATTCATGACTAGGCAAGCATGTAAAGCACAAGGAATATCACTGATTACATTCAGTAGACAGTAGACTGAGAATTATCATGAGTAGTGGGCATGCCCCTTGTCTATGCCTATGAGAACGCGTTCGAAAAGAGAGATGCTCTTGAAGATTTGCCAGCACTAATCGTGAAACTGTTTGTTACACCAATCGTGGGGGTACGGTAGGGTTACCGTAATCAATCGATAATTTCCAGTCGATCCCCACGATCGCCCGACCGCCACAACACGCCGTCCACGTCGCGCGAGGTGAAATATTATTATTATTATTTTCACGCGTATCATGCGGAACTATTAACGAACTGCTCATTCGTTTTCGTTATGAAATTAGTGTGAAGCATATGTGGGCAGCACAGCGCAAACTTTCGCACTGCTTGTGAAACACATCAATCAGAAATGTATAATCAGGGAGCGAGCAATAATGAGTCATTAATCAACCAAAAAAGGTGCCCTAGCAGTGATAACCTTTGTTTTAGCCCGTGCTGCAAATATTCCCTTCAACTAGTGAATATTATCTTGCGGTCAATAATCGATAATGAATAATCAATCAACACTAGGTGCCATCTCCTCGTGAGAAGCACTACGCGAAGCCGAAGGCCTCGGTCGAGCCCGTCCTCTTGCGGTGGTTGAATGCTGAAATCGGAAGGTTTGATCTTTGATCTCTGTGATTTACAATTAGCTCTCTCACTTCATAACCGTTCACCTTTGCAATTAGGTTCGCTTCATTCGAAATTTGGCATTTCATTCATAATTTGGCGCTCATTGTTAGCTTCTAGTATGTATTATTATTGCTATTTTGAACTTTGTAGTTTGTAGTTTGTAGTCTGATCTTTGATCTTTGCTCTTGCAGTGCGCCCGAGCAGCAGCCCATCACCGACCTGGACAAGAGCTGGAGGAGCGGAGTGAACTTCTGTGCGCTGGTCAGTTTGTAGTTTGATCTTTGATATATTTGTAGTTTGACCTTTGTAGTTTGATCTTTGATCTCTGATCTTTGCAGGTTCACAAGTTCCGCCCCGAAATGATCGACATGACGAAGGTTCGTCAATTTAATTTTTTTTTACAATATTTTCGAATACGTTTCACTAAGCAGTGAATTTGATTCTATGCGTTGTATCTAATAATGAATGCGCGATAGCCGTTGAAAAAAACACCCACAACTTACTCACGGTCATCTACTTCACCCAGTTCCCGATTCCAATCCATTGGCACATCGAAGGATTATTTGATAGTTTCCGTAATATATCAGTTCTCGATCACCTTAATTCAACTACCGTATTCGCAGGTGCGTGCGCGCGCCGACGAATTGCCGAGGGAGAACGTCGAACTCGCGTTCGAGACCGCCTTCCGGGAGCTGGGCGTGCGCCGGCTCATCGAGGTTTGATCTTTGATCTTTCAGTCGTTATTCTACCAGTCATTTCCCCCTCTAGTTAGGAGGGCTGAACGGGACTATGACTGACTGTGTGTTCAATTTGATCATGCGAAACAACCTGAGTGAACAAAGAGCACACACGGAATAAAGATGCGTAGTCTTCATTCTATTTCGAGCTTCCCATTCATGATAATTTATCCCAGGTGGACGACATCATCTCGGCCTAACTGATATTTTAAATCAAAGATTGTTAGAAAAAGAGCCAGCGCTAGAAAGAAAGTCGTCGTTCTGACAGCATTTTCAGACATCCTTTCCAATACAATAACCATACAATAATTCTCCATCAGGTGGACGACATAATCTCGCGTCGGCCCGACCGCCGCTCCATCATCACCTACGTCTCGCAGTTCGTGCGCTATGCGAGAGAGCGAAGGGTCACCCATGAGAGGGTCAGTTTGGTCTTTGATCTTTGTAGTTTGTAGTCTGATATCACATCTGTAGTTTGATCTTTGATCTTTTCCAGAAAGCCGAGGAGTTTGCCGAGTTCATCGGCTGGCTCAACACCAACTACATGATCGACATTACGAAGATCGACGTTCAGGTTCATATTTTTACTTTTATCTTTCGCGAGGCTTTTTTTGAATATTGGAATGGCAATTCAGTCTAAAACGTGTTTACGAATACAAAGATCAAAGATCAAACTACAAACTATAAAAATCATTTGCAGGAATACTTCCGCGTGCGCAGGGAGTTCCTTGAGCATCGTCGCGCGTACCAGTCGATCTTCTCCACCAAGACCGCATTTACCCTCGCTGAACTGACCGAGATTGAGAGAAAGTTAGTAAATTTACATTTTTGAGCGAAAAATGTGCTATACATTGGTAAAATTTACATTCCTTTACCCTCGCTGAACTGACGGAGATTGAGAGAAAGTGAGCGATTTCTTGAGATTTTTTCAATGTTTTAACACAGGAAACAGGGGGGGGATGTAGAATATGCATGAAGACAGACTATATCTCCACCGAGACAGCTACCCTTGCCGAATTGACGAAAGAATGAGGGGAAGTGATCGATCGTGTTTTTTTTTGTTCAGTGATCTGCTCTCGATTGGAGGTGTCCTCCGCTCGAAGTAACCAATAACTAATATAAACTCGAATAGAGAAACATATTTGAACAAACTTTCCATTCCGAAATGATTCCTTCCACGGTTCGGAATGCAGCGGTGCACGATTGTTCGGTTGCGTTTCACGCAGGCTATGTGATCATTAGAAGTGCTCAAGTCGTTAATAGTTGAGGGTTTCGCTTTTATAAAACAACCACTACGAAACAATTTTGCAAAAATCCGTGATCAAAACATTTAGTTCTCGTTTAAAAATTCATTCAGATGGAACAAGCTGCGCATCTCCCTCGACATGGCAGCAGCTCGCGCCGATCACGCCTCGTTGCCTCATGAACTGGCTGAATTGAGTGAATGGATCGCCCAGGTTTGATCTTTGATCTCTTTGACCTTAACCTATTACGCCTAGTGGCTACGTGTAGTCTGCTCTTTGATCTTTGATCTCTTCCTTCTCAGGGTCGCGCGCTGCTCAACTCGCACATCAAACTGACGAGCGTGGAGCCGAGCAAGGACCGAATGGCGCTGCACCAGGCGCTCAGTTCTCATAATGTAAGTTGACGTTTTTGTTTGACTATCACTAACATCATCAGGAAAATTGCCGAGTAACAAGCCTTTCTTGTTAGAGAGTCAGGCAAGGTGCTATAAAAAAGAGAGTGAGTGAACATCAGGAGCTCAGTTCATAAGTTGTTGTCTGTCTCTCTTCTATTTCCATGCTCTCTCACTCGCTCTCGCACTTTCGGAAAAAGAAGAAACAATGCGCGCTCATTGCTCAGAATTGTAGTTCTAAAAACGGGTGTGCCGACCCGATTTTGGCACCACTTTAAAAAATCCCGACGACTTGAGTTTGACGGAACGCACAAATGCGCTTCGAATCGAGGAATCACAATACGGTTGCAGGTCGATCAAAAAAAAAACATTCAAACAATACAGTCGGCACAATTTCCCCGTTTTTCGCCCATGATTTGCAACGATTATCCATTATTACGGTCATACTGTAGGTTGTAGTTTGTAGTCTGATCTTTGATCTTTCCAGAAGCACTTCGCCGACCTGCACCGTCGCCGGGAGATTCTCGAGGTGCACGGTGTGGAAGTGACGGCGGAGACACTGGAACCGCTGAAACTACGGTCAGTCGAATTCTTTATTCTGACTGAAGTAAACTGTGAAAAAAATCCTTTTGCGTAATGGACAAAATCGCAGAGAAAAATGTTGAACATCGTTTCACTGAAGATTTTCCCTTCTATTTTTTTTGCTTCTACGGATCAGACGATAATCTATCACAGAATGGACAACATCGCCGAGGAGGCGCCCTCGCGGGCAGCCACCCTGCGAGCACTACTCGCTCATGCTACCTCCCGGGCGTACATTGCCGAACTGGAGGATAAGGTTAGCACTTCTCACACTGGAAGACAACCTTAGCGTTGGTGTAAATGGAAGGCTTTTTTCTATACGGAAGTACGATATTGCTAGCCTGAATTTAGCGGAAAATATTGGGGGGGGGGGAAATGCACAAAATTTAAATTGCTTGAGTTTCACCGATTGCTCAAGAGCCAATTCTAGCAATAAAAATTGTTGTGCACTTGTTCTCTCCACAAAAGATAACTAATTCTTCCTGATTGATCTCAAATTTGCTCGTGATGATGAAATACCCAATTATTCCATTTCAGATGCGTCTCTGGCAGTCGGCCGACTCGCTCGCGCTCCTCAATCGATGGATCAAGGTACTGTAACATTTCAATTATTTGAATTCCCGCCAATAAAACGTGAATAATGAGGCGCTTGTCAAAAATTGAATTACTGACGATTTTTCGAAATATTCGAATTCGAATTCCCGCTTTCAGTCCATTAGAATTGAAATTTTACAGGAGCACAAGCAGCTTGCCGGCGAGAATCCACGTGCCAAGTGCTCGCAGCATCTTGACACGCTGAGAAGGACGACCGCCGCGGGTACGGTGGATTACGGTAGATGGGCTAGGATACGGTAGATTGGGGAATATCGATATTTCGAGAAAGACTGATCGAAGCATGCAGAATGGAAGTGAAATCTTTAACTTTTGAAGTACTCATTTTAATAATGATACAATCAATGAGCGCTGACAAATAAATAATTTTGCATAAAATGTGATATTCATGAATCAATTGCAGACCCCACACTCGACGGACCGTCGATGGTGGCGAAAGTGGAGCAGGAGGGACTGGACACGCTGAGACGGTAGCGAGTTGATCTTTGATCTTTGAATATGCATTTGTTTATTTTTCCACCTTATTTCAGCCTTATCAAAATGAGACTAAACCATAGAAATAAATTGGCTTTGTGAAACACATCCATTATCTGATTTGAAGGAGATATTCGAATAAGGAGAACTGAGATTGATCTTCCCCATTTCCAGATTCGACGGTTTGCTCGACATCCTGCTCAAGCTGCGCCTGCTCTGGACCGAATTCGAGGAGGAGCTCTGGAGGTACGGTAGTATTTGAATATTTGAATTCGCGCCAAAAATCAGAAAAAAATGTGGCGTAATGCAAATTTCGACAGGCTCGAGGAGCTGGCGGTCACCGGACTGCGGACGAAGCAGAACACGCTTGCTGGTTAGTTTGAAATACATTTTTACACTTTCAAATATCGTTGTCTGAACCTTGCAATTATCAAAACTAAGTTCTATATCGAGACCACATGCGAAAGGGAATGCCCAAGAGTAAGCGTTGAAAGAATTGTTTACCTGATCATCGAAGGCCTATTCAAAAGTGTACTTATTTCGTATGTGTACTAATTTCCAGCCGAATCCGACGCCGTCTCCGCCCTCGAAGCGCAAGCGGAGCAACTCGCACCGCTCCTATCGACCTCTGCCCGACTAGCCATTGAAATGAGACTGGCCCAGTTGCTGGCGAAGAAGGGCGATCTCGCGAAGGTGAGTAGCATAGATGGGCGTTTTTCTTGCGAAGATATTATTTTTGTTGTTGTTTTTTTGCTAGAGGCTCTCCTTGACAGATTGAAAGTACACTCTGGTGCGCGCGCCCAAGTTGGAATCAAGTAGAAAGGCGTTTCCAAGTTGGGATCAAGTACAGTATCCCGGCCTCGAGCTCCCAAGTTGGGATCAAGTACAGTACCTCCGGCTTCCAAGTGGGGATCAAGCAGGCTTTCGTACCCGTCGCATCCAGCACGCGCCTTGGCTATAAGGTCCCATTTTTCTGCCCTCTTCTGACTGCCTTCGGGCACGAGTGCGATTGATTATCTACGGTCCCCAGTAGGACTGTCTTTTGAATGTGACCACCCCCATATGGTCGTAGATACCGTGTGGGGCCATTGGTTACTGTATGAGGCAACTCATGCCACTATCAATCAATAGTGAGGCCTACCGTCTCTTGCTCTCTCACTCTCTCGCTACCGTAATCCGAAAAAGGCGCTCCCAAGTACGGATCAAGCAAAATCCCAAGTTGCCCCCAAGCTTGTACGCTACTTGGAGATTTGCTTGATCCCAACTTGGGCGCGCGCACCAGAGCAGCAACCCACCGGCATAAAAGCCCGCGCTGAAACATATTGTGAATGACGCGCTCGGTGTGACGCAAATATCATCGTGAGGACTTGAATCACCTAGTTGACACACTCTCCTCGCTCGCAAACTCTCTCGCCCTGCTCAGACCTGCTAGAGAGCATGGGGAACGAAGAGAGTAGGGCAGGCAGGGAGGAAGAAGCCGTCTCTTCATTCTTCACACACTGTCGCCGGTCAGAGTGCGCGAAGAGAGCCACCCTGCCCTTCCTTTCGTATCGCGCTCCTGGATAGGGAGTGAATAGTATTCATATCTCACACACTAGTCATGAACCCTCACTGGGAACCGTGCGCGCCGCAAGCGCTGGAGCTGCCGCAGGTGTGTATCAATGGTATAGGTATAGGTATCAGGTATGTATAGGTATGTAGGTAGGAGCCACAGGATCAATGGTGTAGTGCCTGCTTTACTAAAGTAGGTAAAATTGACAAAATCAACAAAAAAATTATACATCTTACCGTAAGCATTGCAGATGCCCGTCTACACCACACGACTGGTCGTCGAGCTCGGCTATCCCTCAACCTCCAAGGTGCGTTGTTGTTGTTGTTATTATAATAAGTATTATTGTTGTTGTTTTTCTCAAACCTAAAGAACTTCAGGAACCCGTGGATGCACCGATCAAGAAACCCGTCTCGCACTCCTCCCAGATCATCATCGTCCTCAAGACCATCGAGGTGGGCTGATCTTTGGTCTTTGATCTTCCGTGCAATTATTACGCTCTCGACTACCGAGGTCTTACCGGTATTTTAAGAGAGTTCGGATTAGCCTTGATGCCCAAATTAGAGATGGGCGCGCTGATCTTTGATCTTTGATCTCTTGCAGGAGCGTCTCAAGCAACTCACCGGTTCGGCCTCCTCGCGTCCCGAATTCTCCCAGAAAGCCCAGCAGATGGAACTGCAGCGAAGGTATTTATTATATTTATTAGTTTAATTATTTCGCTTTACTCGTCTTTTTGGCACCGAAATGGAAATAATTTCATGTGGACATTCATTTAATATTATTTATGACGGATTTCCAAACGCAATTGGCGAAATGGAAAATTCAACAGAATATGAGCAGAGGGTGAAACTCATTCGGACTCATTCTATCTTTCATTATGTTGTCTCACATAATTATTGGAAGGAGGGAATGAGGATTGTGATATTCCATATTATTGTTTTAGACATTCCATTTCATTCCAGATCGACCAATCTCAAGACGCTGCGGCCCGTAATGGAAGACATCGAGCAACGGATAGAGGCCCTCAAGCGATCGGTAAGAGATCAGAGATCAACGATCAGAGTTTAGAGATCAAAGATCAAATCGAACAAATTGCAGGAGACTCCCGAGATCAAGGAAGAGATCGCGAAGACGCGGCGGCTCGTGTACGCGCTGGCCGGAGGTAAGAAAGATTAGAGATTAGAGATGAGAGATCAAACTATAAAGATCAAAGATCAAACTATAAAGATCAAAGACCAAACTACAAACTACAGGTCCCTTCGGTGAGCTCGTTGACACGTCCGAGTACAAGAAGCAGCTGGACGACATGGAGGAGAGGAAGACGGTCAGGGTGCAGTTGAGTCCGGTGAGTGGGTCAGAGATCAAAGATCAGAGACCAAAGATCAAGGTTGCATAAGACCGTCTCATTTCTTTAGCATTGAAGGTGTTTCGAATTTTTTCCGCAGGAAATGGCCGATTGATCAATAAACACTGACGTATCGGGCCTTTGTCCAATTCGCGAAACCTATCTCGTTTGATATTTAAAAATAAGAAGATAAAGCATCCTTTCCCATTACTGATGGCTGTAGGCAGCAAATGAATTAAATTTTAATGTCAAAAATTAATATTATTCTATTAATTATTTCTCAGGAGTACATCTCGAAGATCATCATCCGACTCAAGATGGCCATCGATCGGCACGAAACGAGCGAGAGGGAATGTGAAGAGACGGAGAGAGAGGTACGGTGGGTTACGGTAGACTGGAAGGGGTATCGATTGGTCTTGATGGTATCTGAGTGGCAAAAATCAGCGCTAGAAGAATTGAATATCTGATACCCGTGTTTCTTTTCGACTCGGTGTCGTATAACCTTCTCAGTCACTTGCAAGCGTCGTAAAAAAGTAGGTAGTAGTGTCCTCTCTGATCGGATCTAAACACAGAGAGAGAGCCTTGAACTGCTGGTGAGAGAGCGTGGCAGGATGAGAGAGTGCAGACCGACAGAGATGAGGGAGAGCCACTGGCCGGTGAGGGATCATGTCGAGGGAAGAAAGGGAGGGAATGAGGGATTCTCGAACTGTTCGGTCTGTCTCTTTCAAAAGCGAGTGCTCTCTCGTTTCTCTGACTTGTGAGAGAGCGGGAGATGAGAGGAGATGTGGGAACTGAGGGACCGATGGGTCGTCTAACTCCCTCATTTTGCAATAGTATCTCGTTTCTCTGACCTGGAGGAGAGTGCGAGAGGAGAGGAGATCGGGGAATTGAGGGAAAGAGGGATTCGCGTACTCTTGTTGCCTCTTGCTAATCGAGTTAACCTGCGCAGTCAAGTGTGGAGTAAGGAGGAATGTCAGGGCATCGCATGACTGTTTCCGACATTCTTGATGTTCCTTTTTAGATCTATTTCTGAGCTTACTTCTTATGAAATAATGACTTACTGCGGAAACAATGAGATGAATAGCGCGCTTCGTGTGTTGCACTATCGCGTTCTTTCTGTAAATATACAGTTCTCAACCTCTAAATTGCACGTTATTTTGTAAAATTTAAAAAAAGGTTTTCAAATTTTAAAAATATTATTTCAAATATAATTTGTAGGTCGAGGAGTGCCTCGCCATCCTCGGTTCCGAAGTACCCGAAGAAGTGAAGACCGCCTGGAGAGTGAAGGTGGGCAAAGAATATAATCTTTAATTTTGGCGTCCGGTGTTTAGTATCTGGAGAGAGACTAATCCCGTGAAAACTTTGCAAGAATTTTGTGTTTTTTTCGAAGCGTGAACCCACATCCAATGCAATTCTCCCAACTGGAGTGGTTTTGTTGTATCCGTGAAACATATTGTGGTAACTTTAGTGGGCGAGGTCGTTTGTGAATCATTACTCGAATTGTCGTGTCCGTGAAAAAAAAACTAAAATAGTAATTTATAAATTATTTAAAAAAAATCTAAATTCAGAGGGACGACATCTTCACGTTCCGTCGCGTCAAGCAGCAGCTGGACGAGATCGAGGCTGGAAAGGTCAGATTATTCTATTATTTATTTGCTTTCTCATTGTCGGAATTAATGAAAAATCGAGCCTAAATTACCCGCTACACATCAAGCTGTAACAGCAAAATAAGCAAAATCTCGAAAAAAAACATCTTTTTTTGATTAGCTCGAATTTGCGCTGTGCTACGAGCATGTTGTGGAATAGTTTGTGCGCTTATTGAAAATTTCTAAGATAATATTTTGCGATCCTTCGAAAACTACTCGTTACTTTGCGGAATAACCTCCCGTTCAAGTTGCTTGTTTTGCTCGGGTCTATTTATTTGCGAACAAACAGGCACAACGGCTGAACTTACGCGGTAGCGATGACGAATGAGAAAGGGAATAATTGTTTGACTCTCTCAATTCACCGTACTCTCTCGCCGGCCAGACAGCGCTAGAGAGCACGCATTTTTGGAGAGAGTCAGACAAGCAGAATGCCCAATTGAGTGTGATCTCTTGAAGATCAGAGAAGGCGAGAGAGCACGTGAATTGAAGAGATCAAATACATTCTAGACAGTCAGAGAAAGTGAGAGAGCATACGATTCGAGGAGAGTGCAAAGAGGTCAGAGAGTGCGAGAGATCACGCATTTCGAGGAGATTTTTCAAAATCCGCAGTTGCTATGAACTGGCCCGAGCCATTCTCGGGTTTGTTTGACCTTTCGAGGCGAGAGATGCAAACCCTCCCTTTCCTTCCCATTCTTTCCCGTTTTGAGCCACTGTCTGTTCCACTTTTTTGCATTTTTCCATTGACTGATCCATCTCTTCTTGTGAATCACAGACCTATTTTGCCAACAAGCTTCCTGCAATTCACCGTTGAAAGGTGTCGAGAACCCGCAAAAAATCGCCAGATTTCTTCTTCTTGCGGTCTTTCTTTCTCGCCGCCAATAATACGCGACAGCCTCCCAATTACACTTGTCTCTCTGCTCTATCAGACACCGAAAGAAAGGTGGGAGAGATGAATCCCTTCATATCCCTCGCTCTCTCATCTCTCTGACCGGCGAGAGAGCGTGCTGAATGAAGAGAGCATAGCTTGCCAAGACATAGTAGAAAGAGAGAGTGAGAAAGGATCTGCTAGGGCCAAACCACTGCTAATTTATCCCTCCCTCCAACTCTGCACACTTTTTCCCGTTCTGATCAAAGCAAACCGCGTTCTCGTCTCTCCATTTGACGTGATCTCTCGCCAGCCAAATGGAGATATACACCCTAAACCGTGTCCCTCCCGCAAACCCGACACAGTTCCTATCATCCTATCAACACTCGAGCTAGGGATGCAAAAGAATGCGCAAAATGAAGAGCCAGAGCCTATCCCCCGGTTCTTCTTACCACGCCAATTTCATCTCGGCCTTGTAAATTCAGCGAGAGCGTCGCTTTCCCATCTTTCCCTCTCTGCTCCTCTCAAATTCACACTGTTCCTCGCCAATTGCAAATGTTTGTGACTTTCTATGGGGGAAAACGAAGCAAAAAGTGCGTAGCCGAGACAAGATTTATCGACGTTTTGGTTCACTAAAACACTCTTCGAGTAGGAGAACTTTGGATCTCCATTGAGGCCATGATTCTTTTTTTCGAAAATCACGCCCCAATATTCTGAAATGATGATGGATTGGTGTTGTCACGTCTTCAACTCCTCCTTTCCCTCATATTTCTCATGTCCCCTTTCCCTCTTCCACTCTCGTTACTTTTCTAATCGCTTACGCTATCAATGTCAATGCAAACTTTGTTGCTCCTCAGATGTAGAAGCTAATCGGGACATGGTAGTGCGCGCGTTTTGGAATGCTCTTGTATCGAGTTTTCAGGGAATGGTTGTTTTTTCACACCACGTAAATCATCTTTTGTAATGTATGTAAGAATTGCCGATCGGGACTTTTTGGATGCTATCAATTTTTTTCTTCCCGATTTGAATCAATTAATTATTGTTCGATATGTTCAGAAAAAACCTGATTTTGAGATCGTTCACGCTCATTGCTCGCTCAGAATATAGAGCGACTAAAACATATCTCGCGGCGCATTAACTCGAAATGCATTTTTCACTGATTTTTTTTCCAATCATTCAGTTTCTAATTGCTTATTTCAGTGTATAATTAAAAAATAGACGTTAATTGTAAAATAATAATTAATATTAATTAATAATAATTATTTGAATACTAAATAATTCTCAGGCCTCACCCTCGCTGCGTTAGCTTTTCGCTGCTGCATTTGTTTTTTGTAATTAGAGATCTCTGCAAATGTTAATTAAAAATAATTTGTATTAAATATAATTAATAAATAATTATTAATATTCAAGGCCTCACCCTCGCTGCGTGAGCTTCACCACTTGGGCGTCTTGCTCTCCAGACTCGACACCCTTCCGCTATCGTCGCTGCCCGGTACGGTATTCATTGATCGAGAACTGACTTGATTACGGTAGTAATTTCGATGAACGGTAGGGTATCTTGCAATTACGGTAGTTTGTGATCGATGACTGATTTTTTGTTCAAAAATTGGTTAATCGATAATCGAAATCCTTCCGCTATCGTCGCTGCCCGGTACGGTATTTACACGCTTTTTGGCGATCGACAACTGACTTTGTACGGTAGCCGCTGTTCGTTACGGTATCTACACCCCCGTTATTAATCCAGAACAAATCAATCGAAATTTGATGTATTCCGGTATCAAATAATGATTTATTTCGATAGCAATTTTTTTTGCAAATCCTAAGCTCATCTGTTCATCAGTCAACACAAACCAGTTGATTGATTATCGTGAGAAATAATTGATCACAAACTGGTTAATCAATAACCATTCACCGTACTCCTTCTGCAGGTGCCCGGCTCGAGGCCCGTCTTGCAGCGTCGAAGGAGCGCGTGGAGAGAGAGACTGAACGGTACGGTGGAATTGGATTATTGATTTATTGAATACTGACTAAATATGTTCCACGACTAACAGCAAAAACAACGCAAGATGTTGAACAGTAGCGCATTGATTTATTGATTTCTCCTCACGGAAAATATTCCATCCCCTCATTATGCATGCGTTTTTTTCTGCCAGAGCGAGAGAGAGAGTAATACTTTGCTATTGTTCCGATAGCCGTTGTTTCGTAACTCTGCAAATCAGATGGCAGTCCCCGTTTATTGATCAATGTTCTCATTTATTTGCGTGTTCTTTCCTTTCTCTGATCGGCGAGAGATCATGTGAATAGGAGAGAGTAAGATTGCCGCTTCTCTGAGAAGGCGAAGAGCGGCAAAAAACTGTTTGGTTTGAAACGGAAGGGAGAGCACATGGGTTCACTCGTTCCACTTAACCACTTAGCATTGCCTCGCCCGTTTTCAAAGTGTCTCTCTGATTTTCGTGCGATCTCGCCTCTCTGGCAAGTATGAACGTATGTAAAATGAAGAGACCGATTACATGTATTTCGAATTCCATTGCACAAATATTTTCAAAGTCTCTCTGATTTTCGTGCGCCCTTTGCCGCCAGTGAGCCTGAAACATGAACATTCTCTCTCGATATATCCTCTATTTCGCCGATCAGACAAAGCGAAAGAATATGGCAAAATGAGAGACTATCCCTTGCTCACCCTTTCTTCCGTAGTCCCGATCAATCATTCTCGGCACGCGTCAGTTGAGGGGAAAAAGCCTCAAGCATTCCGCATGTATCAGATAACATCTGCCTGCTCGAAGACTTTCGAAATAGTCCAAACTTCAGAAATCGATACAGTAACCGAATATCGAAAACTGACTTTTTAGATCTCTTAGGGATTGGGACCTTCAGAAAATAACAGTAATCTGAAAAAAATCGATAATACCGTACCCCCATTACAGTAAGCTGAAGCAACTCGAAATGGCGGGAGAAGAGGAGGTCACCGAAGCACGGGAGCTCCTTACTGTAAGTGCTAGATCGGTCCCTCGGTTTTATCGACGACTGACTTTTTTCTTCGCTTCTGTCGTTGTTGTTTGCCGATTGGACGCAGTTTATTGGCAAGGCTGTCACTATGAGGAATCGGTCTCTTTGTTCCGCGTGCTCTCTCGTCCCTCTGATCGATTAGAGAGCCGAGCGGGATGAAGAGACGGATTCGTCAACCTCACTGCCCTATTTATTGGGATGTTTTACTGCGGGCGCTGTACGTGTGTTTTGCCGGAAGTCTTGATCTGTTGACCCCTTGACATATCTTTTCTTCACTGGTCAACAAGTCTTGCTTCCAGTAAACTTCCAGAAAATGCCTAGTGTTTGCACCCTCAAATCGATATTTTTCTGTGAATAGTGAGCGTATACTGAGACTTTCGCAACCGGAGTTCGTAAATGATTTTGAATGATTTCATTCTATTTCATTGCTGCAATGCTCATTTCTCATTTCCGTTGATTGTTGAACGGACGCTGAAACTTATCCAGATCAGAATATTGAAATCAATCATCCTACTCTCCTCAACCGTGTTTTGACAATAACTATCAATTGAGACAATTAGAATTACAATTAGAAATCGTCTCTTCATTTCCTGCACTATCACGTCAGAGAGAGAAGCGAGAGAAACGAAGAGATTATTCCCCTATTTTGAACTATAGATAGAGACGGCTAAACGTGTACCTTGCTAGAGAATGTGTCCGTTTCACATTAGGCGCAATCGGATCCCGGGGCCTCTCTCGGGGGGCTTTACACTATTCCTCCTGCCTGCTCTTTTTATCTGCCTTGCTCCTCCCTCTCAAGTTTCCCACACTGCCTGTCTCTCTCTGATCTCCATGGTCTCTCGCTGTCTCTCTTTCTCTGCCCTCTCCTCCTTTCACTTGATCTCTCGCCGCTTCATCACTCTCATTCTCCCTTGACTCTCTCTCTTGCTCTCGACCCATGCAACATTCTAATGAATTATCGCTGCTCTGTCGCTCATTTGTCTCTGTCCTAGAGATGGAAAGACAAGACTCTCCTCATTTTGCGTGCACTCTCACCTCACGGATCAGTGTTATAGTGTGCGAAGTTATAAGATCATATCTACTCCATAGGTTCACCTGATTTTTCCTGATGACTCGCTTCGGCGCAACTTTCTTCACCTCTCATGCGAAGGCTCACTATTTCTCGGCATTTCTGCGATTTTTGAATTTAAATGAAATATTGCAATTTGGCTTTTTTGCTGAAAAAGGCGTGTGAAATATCAGTGCCTGTTATTTTCCTTCTATTTTTATCCTTCATTGTATAATACGCTGTTTCGAAGTTCTGATCTTGCCCTGATAACAACCATTCCTTGTTCCTGATCGTATCAAATTTTATCACGTATCCCAATCGACAAGTGAAAATAGAGAAACGATCAACCGTGGCAGCGCTTTTTTCTCACCCACTCTTTACTCTTTTGCCCTACTCTATGGTTCTTCTGTCCCTCTAACTGCGTCATACTCTCTTGTTTCTCTGTCTGGCGAGAGATCAGGCAAAATGAGGAGACGAAATGTATCCTTTCTACGTGCCGCCTCTCTCTAATCCGCCTGTACTCTATCAAATTTCGCATGTAATTGTCTGATTCTCTCTCTTTCACCTGGTCTCTCGCCTCTCTGACTCGACTACGGGGCTCTATCTCTTTACTCTATCCTATTTCTGTTACTGCTCCCATTACCCGAGTAGTAGTTGACAATCGCGACCATTAGGTTGCACTGTTATCTCTTTTGATGGAAACACCGCCCGCGTGACACCGTGTATCTACAAAGGTTCCAACTTACGTTCAATATCCAAAAAAAGTAATGGTTAGCTTCCTCGCCAAGTATCTACTCCTTTCCAAGCAGAAGCCTTTCAACAGGCTGTTTTACTGCATTGCTATCAATATTTGCATCTGCGTGCTCACTGATCGCTGCGCCCCCTGAGGACTGAGACTCAGATCAGGCGTAATCACTTACTCACTAAATCTAGCATAGGATCCAATCATAATTTGATCAAAAAGCGCTTCGTTCCACTGTTATCATTCAGTGCTCCTGGGGTATAGAGTCTTCGTTTTGAATATTGTCTAGTAGGTCTGATGATAAGGCGTAAATCACATTACAACTCTTGACACACAATAACCACCGCGTGATAGGAACCCCCCTATTTATCTCCCTAGATGCGTTCCTATCACCGCATAACGAGCAATAGTCTGCCGCCTACCGCCTAAGAGATGAAAACGATGGTAACTATCGATTTATTGTTTGGTCTCTTTTAAAAACGCCGACAAGACCTTTACCTCCTAGCTTTTGATACCCAAGCGCACCTTCCTATCACTTTTCCTAAAACAAGCGAAATCATCGCTCAAAAAGCCCATCAGAGTCGCTATTCTAATGGCAACTAATGATAAGCTATCCAGAGTATCGCGCCTTCAAACTCCTGTAAACTAAGCATAGGTTGCGATCGGCTTTCATAAAAGCCAAATAGCCGCTGATATAAAAAGCGGAGACCCTCAGAGGCTTCCCCCTCTGCTTTCACGCAACATTTGCGCAGCTGCCCCATCCCTAGTATTTCTATATCGCCGCTTGCTATTGATTCGCGGCCGCCGCCCGATCCTTCCTTGATCCTTCCCCACTGGGCCCGACTCGCCCCGCAGCGCTCCTCAGATTGCTGAGCATGGTAGCTTGATCTTTGATCTCTGGCCGTTCATCCATGGCGACCATGCAGTTGATAGATAAGAATGATAGTGGTCTATGTAGTGTGGTATTTTGATCTTCCTAGTTTGATCTTTGATCTCTTGCAGCAATCGCCCTCCGAGTGCCTCGGCGAGTCGGCAGCGCTGCGACAGCGACGCGAACGCGTGCTCCGATCACTGGACACAAAGGTGAGAGACTGCAACCCGTCGGGACTAGAGTCTAGTCTCGATTGAAACCTTTTTTGATAATACTTATTGAAAATGACATCTAAAGTGTTATCTTCTGAACAGAGATCATGAGATATCCCTGTTATCCGCATGTTTGCTCTCCAGATCTCTCTAGGAAAATGACAGTTCAGATCGATCCGGCACTTGTCTATTGATCTCTTTATCGTAGTAGGATTTGGTGGTTTCAGTCTGATCTTTGATCTTTGATCTTTATCCCAATATTTAGATGGATTTGTTCCGTCGGCTACAAGCCTTCTACGATGCCGTGAAATTCCTGCGTTCGCGCACCGCCGCCCATAATACGATCACCGTCGATCAGGTAATAATTTACATTAGTTTTAATTTTAAAAAATAATTTTAAAAAAACATTATACTTGATGCTTTCAAAGGAAGGGGAAGTTCCATAAAGGACCCCAATATTCGTCGATCATAATAGTGATTTTTTTTAAATATTCGGCACTTTTGACACTGAAAATTGCTGAATTATTCTATTCGTACTTCAACGTCAGCGATATTAGTAATCCACCAACGCCGACGCTTTTTTGTGAGCTTCGTGAAACCTAACTGGGCAACAACGAGTGAATATCACTCAAGGCGAGAAGGGGTAGCGGGGACAGGGGGGGGGATACGAGGTATATCGGCCTTGGCCCGAGAGAGGCGCGCATTCCCATGCACAAACCCTTATCAATTTCGCATCACCTCTCCCCACTCACTAGCCTATTATCGCCTGAGCGTATCTGACTGGCGAGAGATTGAGCAATGTTCTAGCGTCTCTTCATTTTGCCTTATCTCTCGTCAGTCAAAGAAACGAGAGAGCATTGTGAAATGAGAGAGAGATAGATCACCAATCCGTGAGATTAATGAGCGATCGAGAGCATTGCAGCGATAATTTACGATTTGGGCGAGAGTGGGGAGCAGATCCCCTGTTGTTTCCTCTATTAAATCAGCTGTGAAAGTGGGGGAAGCAAATAAATACACCCATTTATGAGTTTCGGAACTCTTCAGTTATTGCCGCTTGCGGTGTAAGAGCATGAAACCGCTTGAAAACCAATTAGGTTCAGCAGTTTGTTTCTGAAATAGAATTTTGCGGGCATATTAATCGTCCGTGTTTAGAAACCAATTAGGTTCTAAAGTGCCGAACCAGTGCTATTTGCGTTCTCTTGACAGCTCCCATCGATAAAAGAGAGATAACTTATCACTCGGACACACCCACAAATCAATCGGGCGATAGGTGTGAGCGATGGCGGAAAGTGATGAAAGTGCGAGTGGGCAGCAAATGTTCTTGTCTCTTCTGTTTGCCTTGTTTCTCGTCGGTTAGAGAAACGAGAGAGCACTGCGAAATGAGAGAGACAGAGAAGGGCGAGAGCGCATAGAAGCAGAGTCAGCAAAAAGGCTGAGCGCCTGTCGTGGGGCTTCCGGTGAAAAGTACTGATGAGATGATGGGAAAGAGGGCAGAGACGCAGAGGAATCTCTGGAATCTCTCGATTCGCCGTGCTCTCTCGTCTTCTCTAACCGTCCAGAGAACAAATGAAATATAGAAAAGAAGTGTATTCTCGCGTTGCACGGAGATTGATCTACACGACTTGTGACAGTTGTGAGATGGCTTGTGAACGACTCTAGGGTAGTCTTGGAATAATATTTCTTGATTTTTAGTTGTTTAGCTGTAGAAAACGGGAACATCATGCACCGTCACTGGCGTAGATTAGAGACAAAAAAATGAGATATGCTTTGATAGTTCTCTGATCATTGATAGCGCATTGCTCATAGGACAAGAACTGTTCGTGACTAGCATTCTTTAGTAAAGGAACACTGCGAATTAACAAAGCCATTCATCAATTGGCATCACTAGATCACTACAATCGCTCGTGATCGGGTGGAGAAAAATGAGCTATTTGATCTGAGAACTGTGATGAAACTAAATGCCATCATTAACCAGATTAGGAAGCAAATGGAGGGTGAAATCGCTTGATTTGACATGCTATTTAATGGGAATGATAGGTTAGCGAGCAGCAGAAAATGTCTTGCCCTTGTTGGGTAATCGTATTAGAATCAGTGAAGCAGGTAGAGGGCACAGCAGAAGGTCAATCGATTAATGGTAGATGTGGTTAATGAGAGAGTTGCAATCGGAACACAAGATGACATTTATTATTTTTTAACATAAAAACCAGCCACTAATCAAAGTTCAAAGGCATCAGATTTTTATATCAGACTCGTGAAACACATTGTTTCTTGAAATAACCGACTGAATGACAACGATCAAAATGAGAGCGGTCGAAAAAGAAAAACTAATTGCAGAAAGATTCTGTCGCCCGGGAGATCGCCGACCTACTGTCGCGCGCCGACTCTGAGTGGAGAAGAGATGCTGAGAGGCTGAGAGCCGAGGTATGAGATCAAAGATCAAAGACCAGAATCAAGGATCAAAGTTCAAAGATCAATCTTCCTATTTTAAGGTCGTCGCGATCCAGGGTAGCTTCTTCCAGCTCGAGTTTGATAGAGTGAACGAGAAGTGAGTCATCATTTTAATTTTCCAACAAATAGGAAAAAAATACGTTTCATGGTTAAAGAAGGCGTCCCACGAATCGCGCGGGCGATTATGCAAAGTGAGGAATGAGAGGGGCGCTCTCTTCATTCCGCACGCTCTCTCGCTCGTTGCCTGCTTTTCAGGGTCACTTGGCACGCAGCCAATTGATCATAACTCAGTTCATACGAAAATTGAAAACATGGGAGTTTCGAAAGTGTTATCGGGTAACAGCGACCCACCACCTCACATCGAGAACTCAGTTAGCCAGATATTCGTGGGACACCTTCTTTAAGTGAATAAGTGAAGGGAAGCGTAACATTGATCTATCGCTCGGTCGCATAAGAAATATAGATAAATAAGAAAAAGTTATGTGTCGCTGCTAACCATTTGAAAACGTTAATGTTGGCGAACAGGGATCGATCTAATCCGGTTCTTTTAAATAATCACGAATTATTAATTTTATGACGAAAAAGCTATATTATGTGCAAATGATATTGTGAAAACGTTGGCGAAATTGGAAGATATCGGGACAGGAAAAAAAGAAAGAAGTAATGAAATCCTTGCAGGCTGTCCCTGTTGATCCATGACCTGGAGAAGTTGCTGGCGCTCAATGCGAGAAGGACGACTTTCCTTGAAGTGAGCTGTTGCTTTTTTATATTTATAACCCACTCCTCGAGTTAATCTCGAACCCAACGGTTCTTGCGCGAAGATGCGAAGAGATTTCTAAAAACGTGGCAAAAATACAAATAATGAGTAACTAAATGAGTTCATGATTTTCAGGCGTTGGACGACTTCCTCCAAACGGCCGAAGCCTCGGTTGACTTCTGCAGCGGCGCAACCGCCGCGACCTCCACTACTCCTGAGAACGACAGAGCGAATATCGAGCAAATTGTGAGTCTCGAATCATGTATCCCAGAAGCCGTAGCTGTCTCTTTTTCGAAATTCCACGGACATTCTGTGAAAAATTCAGATGAGTAAGCATCCAGATAGCTTGTTTAGCAATAACGTTATCTCTTTGATTGCATCTGATCTTGATAGCGATATCGCTAAACAATCAATCCGGATATTTTTCATTTCACTGATCGATCTTCGACTTTGGCTGAGTCAATTTTGAAACCACTATTACAACGTTCCTTGTTCTGACTATCATGGCATTTCCTGTGCTTCCGTACTCCAAATGGAATAAATAATATTTGCAGACGAACGAGTTGTGTGAGAACCTCTCCTCGAAGGGCGTCCGTCTGATGCAGCTGCAGCAAGCAGCCGAGATGGCCGTCGCCCATTTCTCCGTCCCCTCGACGGTGAAGAGATTCAGGAGAAGGCAGCTGGGCGATGTGAGCTTTGATATTTGATCTTTGATCTTTCCAATCCATTTTCTAATGCATTGATCAGTTCAACTGTGTGCAATCGGAACAATTTGAGCAACCGTGAATATGAATTGCTAAATCATATAAATATGCAGCAAGGAGAACCGACGTTCGAGGATCTGTACGCCCGACTGGCAGCGCTCGTCGACGCGCCCTTGCCCAATGTGAGTGATAGTAGCTCTAATTACGGGTCGCCATCTATCCATTTCACTCACTCTCTCGCCGGTCAAAGGTGGGGGGGGGGAAATGATGGGACAGTTTAGCACAATCTACGTGTGCGTGTTGTCATATACAAAAATGATATTATCAGCCGTATATAAAACGATTGAAGCATGCCTGATCACGAGCAAAAAATAACGAGCTACCGTAAGCTGACCTACCCTCTACTATTTGCAGGAAGACGACTTCCCCGGTGCGCACGGGGCGTTGCTTCAGCGGGTGCGGGACGCGGAGGCGGCGGAGCTCCAGCTGCTGGAGGACATAGAGAGCGCCCCGACCACGAGCGAGGAGCAGGCAAAGTGAGTGGAATAATAATAATAATAATAATAATAAAAAATCGAAATAATTATTTAAAAAGAATATATAAATATTATGTTTCAGACGCCTACTCTCGCTCAAGGCGCGCCTCGCTGACCTGCAGCACTCGAGGAAGCAACTCGCACTGAGAGTGATCAGAAACTACCTGGACATCATTAATGCAAGGTGCGGGCTGTCCGTCAATTTCAGTGTATCTCACCTCACCAATAATGTGATAGCAGATGAGCCATCAATGAGTATAAAAAAATCAATTCATATCATCAACAACTATATTTATTTGATCTTCTATTTACCACCCGTTACCAGTCTATCTAAAACCGTATTTCTGCTAAATACAAGAAGTCCCGAAAGTTGCCAACCGCTTTTTGATTGGTCAAATTCGCAGGTTCATGGGACACGAGAACGACCTGAAATCGCTAATTCGCGAGAATCGCACGGATGATCTGAGAAGGATGGCCGACTCCGAGTGGGTTGGATGGAAGAAGGACGTGTCTGCGTTGGAAAGAGTCATTGGCGTGGACCTCCGACTGAGATTGAGACCCGAGTTTGGCGATTTGGAAAGGTTAATAGTTATTTTTATTGGCAACCCAGCCTTTGAACACCTTATGAAACAGCTGATAAAGTTGTTTAAATGTAAAATAAAGTTTATTGCCGGTTTATCAGTGTATCTGTAGCTTACTGATTGTAAGTGGGAGAAGTTAATGTGACCTGAAATCAAGATTTTTGACCTGAATTTAATTGCAGGAAAGCCCTCGCTTTGGACGGCCGCATCTCGAAATATCTGAGAGAAGCGGATAAGTTGAAGAGACACGAGGCGAAGTTACTCGCCAAGCTGCAGCCGTTCGCCAAGTGAGCATTTTCTCATTATTTATTTTTACGGTAGACGAGTGGGACATATCAATTACCTTGCTTCCAATATAGAGATATGCAGTATGTGAAACACATCTAAACAGATCCAGAAGTTGAAATATTTAGCGAATCCTCCTACTTGGCTCGAAAACTGAATCAGAAAATCAAATAAAACTTTGCAGCTGGCTGACCACCGTCCATGGCGACCTCGATCAACTCGAGACCGAACCGCCCTCGGCTGAGAGAGATAATCATGTCAGGGCAATAAGGGATGCTTACAGGTAGGGGCCACAACGCAGATTGCCGATTCTGCACAATGGAGTCAAACTTGTGTTCAAACTATCCCTCGTGGTCCCAATATCATCATACTTTTTGCTGTTTGCCGATATCTTTTCTCTGAGGCGCGCTGGAGCCCAAGAAGTACGCGCGGGATGCACTGGGAAGAGGAGGGAAAAGCGAGACGAGAGGGAAGGGGGCGGAGCCTAATTTGCGTGTGTCTCTCTCCCTCCTCCCGCCCTCTCGCTCGCCTCTCCCCGCGCTTCTTCTAACAAAAAGCCCAAGCCAGGGAGAAATGCTAAAAATCTAATTTCTTTTCTAAAATTCCTAAAACATTCGAATTAGTCAAAGAAATACTGCCCAAACAAAACTTTCACACTGAAACCCGTCAAAACGACCTCTTCCCTTCTTTCAAATGCAAATTTGATCTACTTAGTGATGCTATGCAAATTTTGGGCAGTGCTCAATCGATAGGAAATCGTGAGAGCTATCCATAGCGATGTCGAACGAACGATTTGGTTCAGAATGAGCTTTGGGCTTTTACTTTCTCGCTTTTTCACGGAATCGTGTCAGAGCAAAGTGGGCGGGGCTTGTGGGGCCTACTTACAGGTATGTGCCATGAATAACAATGAAAATAGGGGAGGTGATTGTTATGACTACACAAAACAGATGAGTATCTAGAGTGAAGTGTTAGAGGGAGAGGAGAGAGACAATCACGAAGATGCCAGTATTTTCATAATGTTTGTTGAACTCATGCCGAGAGTCGCGGGCTACTAATCCACGTATTCCATTCCAGACAGCATGCAAAGCTCGTCGGTAAGCTGCAGGCGCTGCGTGTGGATGATCGAGCGGTAAGTTTTACACTTAATAATAGTAATAATAATATTACACTTAATAATAGTAATAATAATATTACACTTAATAATAGTAATAATAATATTTATCCGAACTTATGGTACAATTGTGGGGGTGGGGTAGACTTATTGTGCTAATCTTTGCTGAGAAAGACCGTGGCAAAATATTTCATTTGATTAGTATTTATTTAACAAGCAATACTCCGTGCATATCAATATTCTCACAACGGAACAATCAATAAACATAGCATGAAACACATCCAATTCTGAGGATTTGTTGCTTGAATTTTACCGAATCATCGAAATGATGATTCACATTCTTCTTTTCTGATTATTTTAACATAATTAACTTAATTCGCAGCAAATCGAGGAGTTGCTCGGCCGGTACTATGCCGTGTTGCATCGTCTCGATCGCCTTCTGCCACCCGAATCGCCCGCCCTGCCCATCCACATTCACCACTCGAATCTGCCATCGACGAGTGCTTACTCTTACGTGAGTTTTTTAAATGCTATTTTTCTTTGAAAATTCAGGCTATATTTTTTCAACACAAATTTCGACGTACTACTGACTATTCCACAATCGCTCAGGAAGTTGAGCGCTGCGTGAAACGCATTTCAAACAAATTCCAGAAATGTACCATTTTCAAACCGGCGTGTTCTCATTGTACGCTTTTCGTTGTTACAATGCCTCTTCAAGACGCATTCTAGAACATTCGAAGAACACTCTCGTTGTTGTGAGAACTGACAACCGGGGGCATTGCCTGCCTCTCATCGGTCCTCACATCTCAAACACAATCACGACACAACAGCCATTGTACGAGCGAGAGTGCGTTTCAAACCGAGAGAGCCTATCGACGAGAGGGGGCGAGAGATCGAGCGAATCAGAGAGAGAGCGCAGGGAAAGAGCGCGTGCGACGGGCGAGGTAACATGAGAAAGGTGGCGTCGAAGGGGGAGAATTACGCCCGTCAACACTCATTTTTTCGACTGACTCTTCTCAACCTGCAGAGCATTTCGTATGGCGGTTTCTTGTCGTTCTGCAAAGATTTCGAAATAGCGAAATAGATAGCTAGAAAATGTTCCTCAATCGCCTTCTCTAATGCAAAAATGTCAGCGTTCTTGCTGCGATGATTCACAGGGGAGAAATATGCGCGTCGCTTTGAATCGAGCGTCTATTGGAACAGCATTTCGTGTTTTCGGCATTTCTCAAATATTCCTGCATTTTAACTCTAAAATTTGCTGCGATTTTTCAAGGCTCATTGCCAATGGCGTTTCTCAAAAGTTCCAATGGAAATTATTTTTTTTGCAGTTATAATCGCGTCCTTAGAATGCATTAGACATAGTGATTCCTAAAGCCCGAGCCATCCACACACAGATCCAACATTTCCCCATTCCAGCTTTCGGTCTCGTCGCTTGCCTCGTCAATCGACCTCGAGCGCTGCGAGTCCGTCCTTTCCCACCACTCGTCCCTGTCGCTCAACAGCGAGGTATGAAGATGAATTTTCATTATACTGCAAAATATAAACGATTTCTCGCTTTTCGAATTTTTCACTACGTTTCTCTCGGCGATGCTCAACGTGAAAAATGATGATGTTCCAGAGGAGAGGGATGACTCATGTGCAGAACTTTGAAAAATATTTTGTTCCTGAAGAATAACACATCGTTTTCGTGTCGTTGAGACCATTAGATGGACTGGATATTTCACATTTTCGAAAATCAAATTATTAAAAAAAATAAATTCGCAGATCCGCTCCGTGTTCGTTCGAAAATTCTCTTATTCTAATAGTTTTCTTACACTAGGCTAATCCTGAATATTTGGCATTTTCGAAAATAAAATAAATTTAATAATAAATAAATAATCGCAGATCCACTCCGTATTCGTGCCCGTGGAGCGGCTCGCTGCTGAGCAAGACGCCGGAATGACCGATGAGGCTGGAAAGGTGAGAGCTATCCCTTTCTCCACTAATAATAGCAAATGAATCTGAATCAATTGGGCGGGAAGATGCAGAAGATAACCCGATTCATAAAAAATTCATTAATAAGAGACACTAAAATTTTCAAAATTCTTCGTCAATCTCATTCCTTTTTTCAGGTGGCCTCTTCGGCCAAACGCCTCCTCGAATCGTACGCGATGGGCGCCAAGCCCATCGCCCTCGCGAAGGAAGATGCCGAAAGACTGAAGAGCATCTACGATTGGATCGTCGCTTTCGACAAGGTGAGCAGTAGTCTAGAACTACAACATCGTGGGTTACTATTCATACAAATGTCTGGGTTCACGGCTAATCATTGTTTAGTGTATAGCTCGAGAAATAATACCGCCGTCTCTTCATTTCAAACTCTCTCTCGTCGACCAAGAGATTGTGCAAAATGAAGAGACGGTGGTATCTTTTCTCGAGCTCTTATTATGCTCGACGTCTGATTCTTTTTTAGTTCATAAGCATCAATGCGCATTGATTAGCTGATTTCGCGAGATGATTTCAGACTGATGACATGAATTAATTCATTACAGATCCAAGTTGACCCTCGGTCGGATCCGGAACGCCTTCGCCAATTGGAAGCTGCCAAGCAGCGATTGAACGCGCTCAAAGAGCCCATTCAGGTGCGATTTTTCGACTTTTTCTGACAATATTTATCCGCAATTGTGGACTTGTGAAAAGTGAAAGGGTGTATGAGAAGCTTTCCTTATAAAAAGATGCAAGATCGCCTGAAACACTGGGCAGCGCTCAAACAATGATTCATGTAGCGCTGGTCACTAGCGTAGCTCAGGCAAACAAGGAAATGGTCCAGCTTTATTTGTTATAAACAGACAATAACGTTTCCGATTCTTTCGGATGAATTGAGTAAAGTATAAAACATTTATCAATATCTCAAAAAAACAAAGTAAACAATTATTTTTCCAGAGAACGATGGACGGTATCGAGCGGGAGGTCGCCGAGGAGACTGCTCTGGAACAGAAACACGCCTTCCTCCTATCTCGACTTGCTGAGTTGGAGCAGAAGGTGAAGGAGAGAAGCATCGGAACTGTTGAGGTGAGCAATATTATTTACGATTATACAATGAATCGGCAAATCAGATGAAACTGGATACAAAACAAATAATGAACGATCGGAGCTCTATTTTTGTGTGATTCTGATACCACGAAGCTTGTGAAACACTTCTTGGCACTTCTTCTTGTGAAACATATTCGAGATTAGTTTCGTATCGACCTGTAAAAGACGCTGAATGATTGGGATACGCTTCATGAGTGGCTCAAAGATAATAGAGGATGCTACTCCTAGTGTCATCTTGAGTGCGATTCCAAAATAAACATAAAATTACAATTGCAGGTTCGTGACGAGTTGGAGAACGTGCAACTGCAGCTGAATCTGCTCCGCAGTCTCTGCAGACAGCCCAGGAGCTACGTCGAGTGCGAGGTGAGAGGAGAATCTTTACTCTTTGATGTGCGTGTCTCAATATTTTTGTTTATCATAGTTTTACCACATTTCGAAAAATCACTGTACCACCCAATGTTCGATTCCCAGGAAACCATCATTTACTGATTTCTGCAGGTGGACAACACCACATCCCGTCCGATGTCGCCCTTCTCCACCGCCTCCTCCACCACTTCATCGAAGAGGAAGAAGGTATGTCTTTCAGCCCATGATCACACCATTAACATCTCGTATGGTCAATGAAAAATCGAACGAAAGTTTGCACAAGAATTAGCTAGAAAAAGAGTGGAAAATATACGGGATGAATACATTTGTTGACTACTCGCTATTAAATATTACATGAAATGACAAATTGAGTATTTCAAAATACAATGAATAATTTATTCAGGTGCTCGTTCTGGTCACGAACACCGTAACCACGGTGATCCAGACCGTCGAGGAGCGTCTTCTGCCCGGCCAAGATGCACCTGAATTGAGGGAGGCCATTGATAGCTTGAAGGTGAGCAACGTTTATTTGGTGCCACGCATTACACAACGACGAAATGTTGCTAACTTGAAACGTTAAGTGCGTATCTATTATTGATTATATATTATTGAAAGTGGGGTTCTTTTACACAAGCCATCAGTCATAGCATGAAATCGGATATGTTGATAGCTTAGAGAGAGGTTAGACAAAGCAATCTACTGACTAGAGTTTTGTTCATCTCTTACCTTATTTCTAGATTATATTTATTTGAACTTTATAAATATAATTTAAATGCATTATTTAATAATAATTTTATATTAAATGCAGCACGACCTCGACGACAGCAAGTCCTCTCCCTCCACCAGCGAGATGGACGCCCGTCTAATGGCCGCATCGGCCACCTTCGATCGACTGCAGGTGAGTATTGAATTATAATATTTACAGAATTGACTATTCTAAAAATGACTTATATTTGAAAAGCACAAAATGATATTTTTGCTGACAATTCAGGAATTATAAAAAAAATTTGATTTTAAATATGCAATGTTTGCAGGAGAAGACGCCCCCGGAGACTGCCGAGATCGACGAACCGACCAAGGAGGAGACTGTGAAGACGCTCGTGGTTAGTATTATTTGACGATTTTTTTTGTATAATTACATGAGTAATTCAATAATTTTTCCACTAAAAAATATTTTATGGAGACGTAAATAATGAGGAAAATCTAAATTAATCATCTTCAGGAGGGCCAGAAGGAGCTCACTCGGCAGCTGGAGGAGCTGAAGAAGCTGAACGAGAGCTCGACCGCCGACGCCTCCCTCTACGTCGAGAACGTGAATCAGATGATCGCTAGCGTCAAGGTTGGTTGTGGTTTCGATTGGTCTCAATAGTTCCTAAAACTGGAAAATGGAACATGTTTCAAGCGCTCATGAATCGTTTTTGCGAAAGGATTGAATGACAATTTGTAAACGAGTTTCTTTTCATAATAATTAAATATCACCTCTCTCCAGGGCACGATCGCCAACCTGGTCGCGTCGCCCTCTCCGCCGTCCGATTCGGGCAGCGTCAGTTCGACCACCCACGACGCTCACGTCGCCCCCACCGACCCCTCTACGTCCAAGGCTGTCGTGCGCCAGGTACTGTAGTTATTCTTATCAAATGAACTAGTTCAAATAAAATTGCATGGAAATGTATAGTCAAAAAGTAACTGTTTTTTTTTCAATACCGCAATCTCGCATAAGAAAAATGTGATATACCAATATTTGAACTAAATAACGCTCCCCATTGCAGCCGGACTACGCCGAGGCGGGTCTCTACGAGGAGCATCCGGGCGTCACCGAGCTCGACTATGCCTGCGTCCAGAAGGCCGCAGCTCCTATCCCGGTCAACCCGAACCAGACCGAATGGGAAGTCAGAAAGGTGGCCCTGGAGACTGCCGCGTTGCCCCTTGAAAAGGACATGGAGCACATCTTCAGCAAGTACGGACAGACGCAGAGTCTGACCACTGCCGAAACGGATCTGCCTCGTGTCTTCGTGCTAATCGATGCACTCGAGAAGCACCAAAAGGACGTCGGAGCTGCCAAGAAGTGGTTGGACGAGGTACTCCCGGAGAAGTCCCACGAAGCCGAGAACATGGCTGAAGATTATGGATGGAAGGCGGAGAACGTGCGCGGCCTCATAGGAGATCTGCAAGCAGACATCGCCTCCGCCAAAGGCTTGCTGGCAGCTGAAGATAACATCCAGCAGACGCTCGCTACGCTGGAGCCCATCGCCGCTACAAGGCTGAAGCAGACGCCTGTGGACCCGGCGACGCTGCACGATTTCGCCACCGCAGTCGATACCGCGGCGCTGAACGTGGAGCAGCTGGGCGCGGACGCGGCAGCGCGCTCGCAGGAGCGCGTGCAGACGCCGCACGACATCAACGTGCCCGAGGACCGGCGACGCGTGGCGCGCCTGCGCGCAGCGCTCCACGCCGCGCGTGCGCTCGAGGACGCGGCTGCGGCCACGGCAGCCGCCGATGCGGACTTTGCGCACGTCAACGCTGATCTGTCGAGGAAAATGGATACTGCCGCCAGCGCCGATTCGGACCCGAACGCGGACAAGACATCGTTGAGTTCGGCGATTGAGGAACTGAACAGAGCCGAGGCCGATTTCAACAAGCTCTACGAGATCTACGACAAGATCGAGCCGTCCAGCTCGGAAGCCGAGGAATTGAGAACGAAGCTCGGAGACGAGCTGGCCAAGGCCGATGAGCAGTTCAAGACGCTCACTATCGCTCTGGACGACAAGCTGGCTGGCTTGACCGATTTCGACAACTCATCGAAAACGATCAAGGACAAGATCGATGATGCTAAGCGCGCCGCCGCCGCTGCCACGACACCAGAGCAGCTGCGAGCGTTGCTGCAGGAAACCATTCCCGCCATCGAGCAGGATCTCGCGCTGCTCAAGGACAGTGCGGATGCGCTGGCGCCCATTGCCGCGCCCGTCGCCACTGCTGCCGACTGCGAGAAGGCTCTGGACGACCTACGAAAGACGGCCGAGGATCGTCTGCAGACAGCGACCGACAACCAGTGTGCGTTGGACGCGCTGCAGAACGACATCGCAGCTGCGAGCGCCGCACTCGACGCCGTCCAACAGCATCTCGCTCCCGTTACCACAGCGCCAGTGGAGGAGCCCAAGAAGGACAAGAAGAAGAAGGACAAGAAGAAGGGCAAGGAGGCCGCTGCACCCGCTGCTGTTGCCGGACCATCAGTGTCAAGAGAAGAACTGGAGAAGGACGTCGCTCGACTGCGCGAGGAGATCGTGCCCGCCCTCGAGAAGGCCGCCAATGCCGACATCGACGGTGCTGAAGGCGCACGCGCCCGCGCCGCGGAAGAGATGCGACGCGCGGTCGCGGCGGTCGGCGCTGCCGAGGCGGCCGTGGCCGCAGCGAAGGCGCGCGAGCGCGCCGGTGAGGATGTTGCCGACGCAGCTGCTGACTACCAAGGCCTGCTGGCCGTGCTCGCGCAATTCCCCGACCTTGAGAAGGTCGATGCCGATGATTCTACCGAGACGCCTATCAAGAAGGCAGTTGCTGAGGAGGGTCTGGCGAAGATCGATGATCTACTGCAACGACTGGAAGAAATTCCCGCCGGCTCGCTCACGCCCGAAAAGGCTGCTGAGCTCGAGGAACTGAAGAAGGCGCTCGAGGCGAAGAAGGCTGCCCTTCTGGCCCTCCTTGCTGCTCTTGCTAACCAGGATGATCTGCTGAACGAGTGGGAGGCGCGCAAGGCCGCCCTCTACAAGCTCCAAGAACCCCTGGAGAAGGAGATGGAGGAGCTGTTCACGCGCTACACGACACCCCAACGATACGATGTAGCCGTCGCCGACGCCCCTAGAATGCCCGCCATGTCCGTCAAGATGGGCGAGTACCAGAAGGCCGTCGAAGACGCCAAGAACTGGGCCCATACTAACTTGCCCTCGAAGGAGCACGAAGCGGACAACCTGCTCGCCGCAGCCGGCTGGGAGGCCCAGCAGATCCAGGAGCTGACTGCCGACACTGCTGTAGCCATTGGCTCAGCAGCCGCCATCAAGGAAGCCTTCGACAAGCTGCATGATGGCATCGTCAAGATGGAGAGCGACGCGGTTGAGATCAACTCGCCGGAGAAGGTTGATGAACCTGCATTGGTTCGTGCCAAGGAGGAACTCGCAAAGCTTGAAGCCCAACTGGCCGAGCTCGATGGAGACATCGCCTCTCGCCCGCAAGACCGCGTGCTCAACCCTGCTGGTCTCGACGTCGAGGGCGCTCGCTCGCGCATTCAGAACGTCCACCGCCTGCTGAACGCCAAGGCCGACAGCCTCGCAGTGGAGAAGGATCTCGTCGAGGCGACTAGGCGCTTTGCCAACGGCGCCGACGCCTTCAAATCGATGCTGGATCAAGCGGCCAATGTTGACGCTGACCCGGCTGCCACTGCCGAGCAACTGCAGCAGGCCGCCGATACGCTCAACGAGTCGCGCAATGATATCGCGTACATGCAGAACGAGCACGACCACTTCAACCCTGCTAACCAAGCGGGCGAAGATCTCAAGACGCGCATGGTCGACGAATTGGCCAAGGCGCTCGAGGAGCTGGCCGCGCTCGAGATGTCCATCGACGACAAGATCGCCGGCCTGGGCACGTTCAAGGACGACGCTGCAAAGGCCGAGGAGGCCCTGCAGCGCGTCAAAGAGAGCTCGCCCGCCGCTGATACTCCCGAGAAGATGGAGGCGTTGCTGAAAACGCTGGAAGAAACTAAAGCTGAAGTGCAGAGCCTTGAGGAGCGCGCTGAAGAACTTGCGCCACTTGAGGCGCCGAGGAAGCAGAGTGCCGCCCTTGCTGTGCAGGCCGCCGAGTTGGCCCAGCAGCTGGGTGATGACTTGGAGAAGAGCAGGGAGGCAGATGCGAAGCGGAAGGAGATGCGGGACGCCATCGACAAGGCCAAGGATGCCGTTCAGACCGCCGTTGACCTGCTTGTCGGAGATGAATCGGATAAGAAGGAAAAGCCGAAGAAGAAGAAGGGCAAGAAGGAGAGGAAGGAGTCCGAAACGAAGAAGGCTCCGACCGCTGATGAACTACAGAGGAAAATGGCTGATCTGGCAGAAGAGCTGAAGCCACTCGACGACATCATCGCGTCTCCTCTAGCTGCGCCCACTGAAAAGCGGGACGCCGAAGACCTCAAGAAGGCCGCTGCCGACGTCGTTGCCAACATGCAGAAGGCCGTTGCCAAGGACATCGAAGCGAAGGCGCTGGCTGACGGCTGGGAGAAGATGAAGGACGAGCTGGCGCACATTCAGCTGCCGCTCGAGCGGGAGCTCGAGGAGCTGTTCAGCCGCTACTCGACGGCCCAACCGCTATCTACGGCTGAATCAGATGCCGCCTACGCGCACGACCTCCGCGCGCGGCTCATTGCCTACAAGAGCGCGCTGAAGGAGGCCAAGGAGTGGACGCAGGCGAACCTTCCCGAGAAGGAGCACGAAGCGGATAATCTGATCGCCGATCTGCAGTGGAAAATGGACAACACGGACACACTCAAGAAGGATCTCGATAAGGACGTCGAAAGCGCCCACGAAGCTGTCGCCCTCAACGATGAGATCGAGGGCAAACTGGCCGATTTGGAGACGTCCGACGACGTGGAGAAGCTGATGGACAAGGCCGCTGACCTGAAGCCAGTCATTGACCAACTCGCCCAGCTTCTCGCCTCACGCAGCCAAGATCGCGTGCTGAACCCCGATGCCAACCCTGACAATCAGAGAGGACGCCTGGACACCATCGCGGCCGCGCTTGCCGACCAGAAGAAGGCTATCGAAGACGAGAAGAAGTGCGACGAGGCCTCCACCTCGTTTGCGGATGCCAAGGAGAAGCTGCGAGGAAAGATTGATGACATCGCGAAAGCAGATGAGGACCCAGCCGCTACTGTTAGCTCGCTGGCCGACGCCTCTGACAAAGCGAAAGAGGCAAAGAAGGACCTCGGCAGGATGAACGAGGCTTACGCCGGTCTTGATTCGACATCACCACAAGCCGATGAACTCCGATCTGAGATGCTCTACGCGCTCGAGCGCAACGACCAAGAACTTGGCGCGCTCGCCGCCTCGATCGACGACAAACTGTCCGCGCTGAAAACATTCAATGACAAGTACGATGCAGTCACTGGCCGACTCGATCTGCTTAAGACCGATGCCGACCGTGCTGACGATCTACCGAGAATGGACCAGGTGCGGACAGAACTGGATGCGCTCAAGCCCGAAGCCGAAGAGTTACCATTGATCGCTGAAGAGATCTACGGAGTGCTGGAACCTGCCAAGAAAGCCCAGGAAGCCATCGATGATCTCAACAAGACCGGAGATATGCTCGATGGCAAGATTGCTGCTGCAACGGAGAAGAACGACCTCACTGCTGCCATTAGAGATGCCGTTGAGAAAGCTAAGGATTCGACTAAGAAGATCGAGGACGATGTTAAGTCATCATCACCCGAATCTGCAGCCAAGGGCAAGAAGGGCAAGAAGGGCAAGAAGGATTCGTCGCCTAGTGTGGAAGCACCGCTCGCAGATCAGATCGCTGCACTTGAGCGTCACGTTCGTGACATCAACGACACCATTCTGCCTTCAATTGATTCCGCCCTCTCTGTGCCTGTCGATGCCCCCACTGAGAAGAAGGAGGCCGAGAAGGCTCGCCAGAACGCCCAGGATCT
>LS485228.1:162854-181996 GCA_900490705.1 Pristionchus arcanus | reverse complement strand
TTCACGCTTGCGGAAGGCTCGTGAGGCCGAGAGCGATCCGGAAAACATTTATAATAATGTAGCCACTAAGTACGTTTGCAAATTACTGGTTAGCGGTTGCGAAGCGTTGCGAAGCGCTTGCAGATGACTGGGATAACCCGGCGACATCTAGCCAGCGAGCGAGCGAAGCGAGCGTAGCTGGCTAGTTTATTGGAAGATTCTTTTTAGACGTTTCATTTCAAATTGATTATTCCAGATCGGACAGTGCTCATTTCGGAGTAGATTCATGCAGGGCTTGCGCTGCTTTCTTCCGAAGGGTCAGTTTGATATGGTCTATTGGTCTTATCGTTCACTATAGTGTCGAATAGTGTCAAAAGAAAAGAGAGAGGGCCACGTTACACTGATTACCCGTGATATCCGTTATCAGTCACAGTTTAGACCGTGAGCCTGAATAAGACCTACATCTGTCGACAGAGCAACGAGAGATGTGACGTATCGAAGGGTGAGGAAGAGGGAGATTGTTTTCATTCGATCGTATTCCCCTTCAGATGCCAAATTCGCGTGTCGAAGATGTCGTTATAAGAGATGTCTCGAGATAGGAATGCATCCAAAAAGTTAGTTCAACTTTCTTAACCAACTTGTTGGTAATCAAAAGTAAATACTGTTTTTAGATGTCCATTCTAAATTCGACACGCGGATAAAAGATGAAAATGTGAGCTCAGACGATGAGAAACCTGCCAAGAAATTTACCAGGAATTCGGATAATGAAATGGTTAGCGCACTTTTGTATTTACGAAATTATGTACCGAGATTCAGTTGAGTGTACAAACTAATACGATTTCAGCATTCGGATCCCGGTCCTTCCCGTCGTCCACAACCACTTATCTCTGCTCTTCTCTACTCAGCACCAGCTACAACTCCCATTCTAAGGCAGCTGAGTGAACAATATCGGTGAGGGAAATGCACTTCTGTAGTGAGAATGACCTTCTCACTCGTACATGGAATAGGGAATTATTCATTGTATTCGTGGAAAGAGAGAGAGAGAGGGGAAGAAGGAAGAGTGAACGTGCACTATCACAGAATTCTTCTGGCGGTTCGTCGATCATGTGAACATATGCTACGAACACAAGCAATGGGAATGGAATCCAGAATTGTTACGAACCCGGTAAGATTGACTAAGCAATTCCTTGAAAGAATGCTCGTGTGCTTCAGGAAGTCGTTTTCCCTGCAACAATCGGTCATTTGGGAAGATCAGTGAGGGGAACTCTTCAAGCGTACATCGATTTTGCCGTTTCGTGCTTCCCAGAAATGCAAACATTCGATGAGAATGAAAAGGTGCGTGCAGACTTGACTATTTCGCGTTCATCATTTGCTACTCATTGTGGTTCTTCTTGAAACAAACCCGTTACAATACAATGTGTTACTTCGAAGTTTATTTTAGTGGATTCTCCTAAAGACATTCAAAACGTGCATGTTCATCTTCGAAGGAGTTTATCGAGTAAAGAAATTCATGCCTGGAAATAATAAAGTGTAAGAACTTTGAATTATCATTAGAGTAGAGATAGAAGAAAGTCGAATAGCTCGCAGAAAATATAATTTCTAGAATGACGCATAATGAATAGTTAAATTCAGTGTAATGATCACTTCGATGACCTACCTCGATGTTGATAATCTCGACCATTACGTCTCTGATGCTGGAGATATTCATGATAAAGAACACATTAAAAAGTAAGTAATTATTTTTGAAAATACATTTTGAAACGACTCCCGTACATTATCTTCAATCATAGCTCGTATAGTAGTCATTTTCAATTATACCATTTCAGACTTTGTCGTGAGCTGACAGTGCAGAGTATGCTCCTCTGGTTGGGTCCAGTTCTCGATAAAGCAGAAATAACAGAAGTGGAGGCAATCGCCATTATTGGATTACTCTTTTGGCCGAATTGTAAGCAATTCCATAGTCCATTTCTAACAAAGTTCTGATCACAAAACTGAACAACTCAAGTTGTTTCTTTATGGGTTCGGAAATTTATTTGCTATCAGCAATTGATGTGGGCACGAAAGAGACCAAACCGATAGTATCATTCTTACAGATCTAGTGAAGGCAACGAAGCGTGTTATCGATGTATCTTATCAATATCAGCAGCGGATATTCGTTGAGTTACAAACGTATTACAGGTAAGATTAATAATTACCAGCAGCCCATTAATTTGATGCCGTTCCTTAATTGTTTTCTATTTACAAAAATATCACATTTATTGATTAATCAAAATAATTGACGATGGCGTTGTTTCAGAGATGTCCTCTGTCTCGATGATTATTCATCTCGAGTCGCCCACATAACGTCCATTCTCTTGTGTGTTCAGGTGAGCTATCGTAGTTTTCCATGATATCAGAAGATCGTTCATTACAGGGAATAATGCAGCGTCTGAAAGAGGACATGGAAATCTATCGTCTTCTCAACGTCTTCGACAGCAATGATCTCGTGTACAACGTTGTTCAAACATAACCATCGCCCATTTATTGTTATTTGTTCCATAAACAATTCTTTCCCCTTTGTCCTAGTGTGTAGGCGCGTAAAGACAAGAAAGAGAAGTCAGTGGGTGGAAATAGCATTGTTGGTTGCTGAGCAACAAAGATCTACGACAGTGAAGAACAAAGGAGGGACTTCTTTCCTCATCATTCTACGCCCACTTCCAGAGAGATGACTGTCGTGACATTGCTCTTATTTGTATGCATTATGTTGTCTTTCGCAGAATCAAAAGTGAGTGGAATTTCTACGTCGAACTTCATCGAATGAGATCAGTTAATGATTCCTCTTTCAGTGTTCTTCTGGGTACGGTTGTGTTGTCAGTTACTGTCCGAAGGCACTTCAAATCGACACTGACTGTTCTTGCACACAATGTACTTGTCTCAGTTCTTGTTTAACTGGAGCGACCTGTGATCAGCGTAAGACAAAATGATATGACTAGAGAGTGATTGCGTTCCTTCCATCTTCAGTGAAGGCAACAGCAGCTTGTGATCCGTGCATTGCCAATCCTTGCCCTACTAACTACGAATGTTCTTCATTCTTGGGAAGTAGAACGTGTGTCTGCAAGGCAGGATTCACTGGATACAACTGCGAGTTCGGTGAGACTCTTCAGATGAACGATACGTTGCCAATCCTCGTGATCTTTCTCTTCAGCGATTGGTATTCAGTTTCAGTCGTATCCTTGTCTGAATGGAGGAACGTGTAGTGGAACGACTTCCACTTACTCATGCGCCTGTCCTACGGGATTCAGAGGAACACAGTGCCAGAGTATCTTTTATTCACTTATTTATGATGATTAAGACTGTAGCTACATAGCTGCTAGAATTGGAAAGAGAGCGAACGTAATCTATTTCAGCAAGTGGAAACGTGTGCAGTGGAGTAACGTGCGTCAATGGAACCTGTATCCCAGTGCTCGATGTAAGGATATACGCTATCGATTCTAAGATTGACGATTACTCAGAACACGCAAGGAGTGTGCAACTGTCCCACCAATTGGCAAGGCGCAGCGTGTGATGAACCAGTGCTAGTCCGTGAGTTTGGATGAAGCCAAATCTATAAGATTGGGACTACTCAGGCAGTTGCGGTTCCGCATGTAGCGGCACATGCTACAAGGCGGTCGCAGTTTTGAATACGACGGCATTCACGAAGTACGATGAACCAACGATGTCTCTCACGAGATGCAAACAACTTATGATTGCAAATCCCGCTGCTGAATTCTACAGTTCGTTTCTCAGAAAATAATTTCGGAAGTTGAAATGATTATTGCAGTCGTTGCTGGTTCTTTGTGTTATCTCGGTACGGATCCGCGACTCACAACAATCTCATCTGCTGCTGAATGTGATATTCGATGTCTCGGTGACATCAATCTTCTTACAACTTCCTTTATTTATCCTATCAGGTGATTGGAATCAGAAGTGCGGAGACAACGAGAACGTTCGACTCTACAATTACCCGTATACATGTGAGATCGACAGAGAAATTTTTTGTATCTTTGAGATTAGTTTGAAGCTCGATAATTTCAGCCGAAGCAACTCAATGCACTACTGGAATCTGCGGTCCAGCCACCACAGGATATTGCGTGGAAAAGAATGTAAGAATTGTCCAAAATATCCTCAATAATTTCAATTCATGCAGAACTCCTACACATGCGTCTGCAAGCCAGGAACTAGTGGAACCAATTGCCAGACTGGTATTACTCTATTATCCTTTAGGAAGATACCATTCCCTTCCAGCGGGAACTCCGTGTACTGGATTCGGTTGTCTGAATGGAGCGACGTGTCTTCCTACCGATGACAATTCGGCTGCTCGATGTATCTGTGCTAGAGGATTCTCTGGAGATAAATGCGATAGTGAATAAATTAATCTCAACGGAAGACTAGAAGCACATTTTCAGAGATTGATCAGTGTTACTTCACTCCGTGCAAGAACGGCGGAAGCTGCTCTACTGCTGTAAGAGACTAGTACTTATTTTTCAAATGAGAATCTTCAAAATACAGAGCAATGCTGCCGGCTACACTTGTTCATGCAACTCGGCCTACTACGGAAACAACTGTGAAAGTGCGTTACTATCAAAATCATTCTCTTTTTTCCCACTCATCTCGTAAATAGTTGATCATCCTCCTTCAGACTACAAGGCATGCGTTTCCTCTCCGTGTGCCAATGGAGGAACTTGTGTGAATTCCGCATCTGGAGCGTATACCTGCACGTGCAAAGATGGATGGCAGGGAACTGAATGCGACGTGGGTATGGTAATTAATCATTTGATCAATCGATAAATGACTTTATTCAGATGTCGATGAGTGTTCTGTAGCCGCCGCGAGTTCTCCTTTGGTTGAACTGTGTGAGAACGGAGGAACGTGTCAGAATACAATTGGATCGTATAAGTGTGCGTGTATTCCAGGCACAGAAGGATTCGACTGTTCAATTAGTAAGTGAACTATTCGAGATTGACCGTGGGTTAAAAATAGACTGTGATCAGCTGTGACAAGCACCCATTTTGTGAAGGAAGTGAGAGAAGATTGTAGTCGGGAAACCATGGGAAACGGAGTGAAGAAAGTAAAGAGAGCATGTGATCAAAGTGTGGTTACAGATCCCGATGACTGCAATATGACCTACACTGGACCAGATAATAACATCTACCCTAATCTGTGCATTTATCTTGTAAGAATGGGCAACTTGTTTACGCGATTTAGCTGTGAAATCAGGATAAAGACGCCGAATGTGAAGATGGATTCAACAATTACACTTGTTCGTGTAGTGCGGGATATCAGGGAGAAAGATGTATGGAGGGTGAGTGACATTCTCAATCAATATTCAAAGTAAAAGTATCAATTGAGACGTGGACGAATGCGCGAATGCCGCTGCAGCCAGTGAAGTTCTCTGTGAAAACTTCGGCACTTGTGTCAACACTCTTGGAAGAGCCAAAAACTAGCTTTTTTCCCATTCTAACGTATTTTTCATCAGTGTTCGTCTCTGTGTTCTCTGATGATGTCTCGTTGAGCAGTGCATTCAAAGTTGTCGATGGAGAACCACGAATGCAGATTCCCAAGTCGATAGGATCAGATGAGACTGGTAGAAATTACAACAATGTTTAATATTTTAATAATGGGATAAGCTATTTTGCTGACATAGTGAAGGAATCATAATTGAAGACTACTGATTTAGATGTTTCTGCAGGATTCGAATCTGACGCAATGAAGACTGCTCATCGATATCTCCAGAAGAAACTACGACAGGAAAGAGCGAATCTCGGTGTGAACTAATCTTCCCTCTAGATAGTCTCCCTTTCTCTCCCCGTAGCTTCAGTCTGTGATGTGACATTCCACTCTTTATTGCATGTATCATAATGTACATTCTCTTCATTCGGTCATTGACTAGTTCTTCTCTCTCTTCTATCCATTGATACTCGCTGCTTTCCATTCAATTGGCTGTTTCGGCCATCCATCTCTGCCAACGAAGATTCCCGATCCATTCACCTTCAATTATATTGTTCGATTCCATATAAATAATGTAATTCCTTACATCAAAGAGAGCATGGGCAGTTGATCTTTTGGGAATGGTAGTATAGAGGAGATATGGATCTTCAATTAGAACAACCGTCCATCGACCTCCGAATTTACGCTCCATCGCCTGTTGAAATCACCTTCGTCCTTTCTATCTTCCGGTCTCAAATAACTCAGACACGAATAGAGTGGCCGAAGGAAGAGTGAAAGGAAGACTCTGCCGCTCTGCGCAACGATGAATGAGAGGGAGGGGAAGAGGGGAGGGAGAGAGATCAACTCTTGCGCAAGAGTTTCGAACTCTTGCGCAAGAGTAGATGTGAGATTGGGGTGTTTTCGATCGTTTAACTTCGGGTTTTTTGGCGGATCGGCATGGCATTTGCATAATGACTACAAAGAAGTCTTCTAGAGACATTCTGCATACCATAGGCCTACAATCGATCGTCTAGCGAACCGATATCCTCAGAACTGTCCATCATGTAGTATTCAATGTTAACTTAAGAAAATGGAATTACACCATCATCACGACCTTTCATAGCATCATAAAGTGAGCTGAGAACCTGTTTTTGACCGAAATCAACTTCGAAATGCCTCAAATGAGATCGATTTCAGGTAAAAACTATGCAAATGTGGTCAAACACGCTTATTGATGGATAAGGTGCTAATGCCTTGTCATTTCAAAAGAATTTTACAAGAAATCCCGAAGCCAAATGATCGAAATCTACATTCCCGAGTCTACTCTTGCGCAAGAGTTCGTCACTCTTGCGCAAGTCACTCCCTTTTCCCTCTCCTCTTCCTCTCATTCCGCGCCACACCGCGCACTCTTCCCTCTTCCTTTGGCCACTCTATTCGGGATCTGCTCCGAAATCCATCGAAAATGAAGGATCTCGTTCCCTTTGTTATTGGTCTCCAATCGAGAGAAAATCGAACTAAAATGAGTTGGGATGTGGAAGATCTCGTGATGTGGATGACTTACGAAGAGAAGAAATTGGATCTCAAGTACCCAATTTTTTGTTTCAAAGTTTAAAAAAATCTGTTTAGGGTAGATTTGATCGGCTGGAATGATGTTGTACTGGGAAATTGTTTCACATTCAATCACTTCAACAATACAGCCAGATCGTATCTAATGAGATCCGATGGAGCACAAGGAGGTTCATTATATTCATTGCAGTCTCCAAAAAGTTATTCTCTCAGGTCTGAAAGCCGCACTGAAACTCAACTCAGACGAATACGTTCCGTGGACGGAAACGACTGCAATCATGACGTTTATTCATCCAAATGTAGACTATTCATCATATCTCATGAACAACCATAATTGCAGACGGAGACAATCTTCTCAGAATCACCTCGATACAATGCAGAACCATCGGCCATGACCACTATTCAAAGCACTGAATATTGAGGTGTTCAAAGCACTGAATATTGAGGTGAACCTTCGAGTGGAAAGAAAAAAGTATACGACTAATTCTTTTAGTCTCGCTACGAGCGACTCGGCGGTCGCTATGGAAAGTGCGTCAAATCAACGAGAGAAGTGAATTCATATTACTATGAAGGAAGTTACACAACTGATGTGAGTAATGATTTAACTTCTTCCCTCCATTCCTTTCATCATCAGGGTTGTCTTCGATCGTGTTATCAAGATGAAGTGAAGAAGGCGTGTCTGTGTATGGATTCTCGTTATCCAATGCCAGAAAAGGAAGTCGCTTGTGAACTACCCGATCGTGAGCAACCGTTTTTATTTCCTTTCTTGCATAATGTACTGTTTTAGGTAAATGCGTGGATTCAATAACAGCCAAGGGTGACGTTTCTACATGGGCCAAGTGCAGTTGTCCACTTCCATGCAAAAATTCGCAATTCGACGCAAGCTACACTGTTGCCCCATTCGTCAGAAGTGTCAGTTTCATCATCATCTTTTATCACAAAATATATTTCGGCTAATTCAGAGTTACAAATGCAATGCGTACAACTCAGTGGAACGATTGAATGATACGAGTTGTGATGATCTCCACGGAGAGACTGATCATGTTATCGTCAATGTCCAAGTACCGAGAATAATCATTAACATCTTCCAGGAAACACCAGCTTGGACGGTAAACTTATGACTCATAATGATGATAATATAAGATTGTTCAGCTCAATCGAATAATCGGTAACATTGGTGGATTGGGAGGAGTCGTCTGTGGAATCAATCTAATCACTTTCTTTGAATTCGGATTCTTCTTCTTCATTCAACTCCCCATGACATTGTTTTTCAATAGGCGGTTCTGAAATTATTTTTTGATATTGATCTGTCATTATTGGAAGATGAAAATTCTCAACTAACGAAGTTCGAACAAATCAAAGTATTAAAACAAGGATAAATGGATAATACAGGACAGGAAGTGTAACATGGATAATAATATTTTACGCGCGTAACCGTTCTAATAGTATCAGCTGAAAACGTATAGCGTAATCCGTTCCTAGGAATGAAACCGTCACGATGTTGATCACTATAGTCGTCACACACTCCATTCATTCTAACTATAGAATGGTGCAGTTCGCTTCGTATCTCAATCGCTCTCTTACTGATGAATACAACCCAGTTTTTGAGATTATTTACATCACAGAGGTAAACATTGGAATAACTAATTCAACTATCGTTATTGTAAGGCGATCCTTCTCGTTATCGCTGTCTTCTTCCTTCCTTTTGTCTCTTGGATTGCAGTGAAGGGAGTTCCACTACATCGAAATGTAAGATGTATTGCATGCCAGTAACATTATTCTTCATCAGTTGCGATTCTTCATCGCCTGGGCAATATTAATCGGATGGATTGGTTCGATCTCAAGAGGAATTCTTCTTGCTGGACAAATATTCAGCAGGGGATCAAATGGTCAGAAATCATACCAACGACCGCGAAATTATTGCTTTACAGATTGGAGTGCAATTATTGGTGGTGCATCTTTCGTCCGAAGATTCTTCCTCGTTTATTACGGAATACTGTTTGCAGGCATAGTTTTCCAAAATAATGAGTTGTTACATATCAGATTTTTCGGATTCACTGTAGAACGATTTGTGGCAACTTTATGGTGGGAATGGTGATGTTATGATTATGTATCGACGTATCAACACTAATTTAGGTACGAGAAGCAAGGCTTAGACACAATTGTTGTTCTACTGGGAATAACGATTGTTCTCGAACTCGTTTCTGCTATTATTGCGTATTCAGAGACTTTTGGATTCACAGGAAGTATGTAATCCGATCAACTCCTATTCTATTCTAATTCTATTTCAATACAGAGTCCGAGTACGCAGCGATAGTTTTCGTCCTTTTCGGCATTGTCGTTATGGCCGGAGGATTGGTAATTTTATGTTTTTCTGTTTTTATGAACAAAACATGATTTTATTAGCTCTACCTTCTTTTACTCGTATACAACATGCGAGAAGTAACAAAATTATCTCGACAAGGAGCTGATCAATATTCCCTCTCACGATCTTATCAATTGAGAGAAAATGTTGCAGTTATGAAGGTGATTCGAGTTTTCTTTCAGTAAGTAAAGTCAATATTCTGTCTTTAGATGCTCCTTCGTTCTGCTACTCCTCTCACGATTATCTGCACTCCAGTATTCATATTCTTGGGAGGATACATCTTTCTCCCTTCCCAATATCAATTTTCGCGTCTCTTTTCAATGGCTTTGTTCGATTTATGGGCCGCAGTGTGAGCACTTTCATTATATTGTAGTATGATACAAACAACGACTTGAACAGTATTTTCAACATCAAACTCCACCTTCCCTCTCATGTTATCCTGCTTACAGAATTACAATAATAACTTCATTGGTATTTCCACTAGTTGAACAACGATTTCGTCGTCCGGCCTTTACATTTAGAATTTATCGTCTTTTGATTCCAACTCGTTTCCATTATGATACCGAGGACAAGTTTGTTCGCTTTCTCACATCTCATAAATGTTTTAGTTTCAGTTCGAGGAAAGAGAGTCGTTCGGCTTCTCAGCAGTATTTTGACTGGCTTCATCGAGACTTGAATTAATATTGTGCAATTTGTAAATGATGCAATGAAAAAGGTATCTAATCTAAAGTTGCAACCACAATCAAAACGATTTTACAGTCGATGTTCACACTTGATGTATTCCGGATAGTGGTAAAAATATATTATCAAAAACTTTTTTGTGTCTGAGAAGCACCATAAAATAATATTGAAACGAATCAACTAATCATGACGCAGAACGATTATGTTCAAAGTACAATCGAGTGTGCGTACGTTTTATACTCCATCGTCTACATAGTTATCCTTCCGATCAACTTGTTAATATGACGATGATTTTCTGTGACGTATTAGATAGAAGTAGTTCTGAAGTGATTAGGGTAGGTGAAATAAACGAGACTGTAACCTTGAATAGTCGGTCACTGTTCCATCTACTGTCCATCCCTGTTTTCGGAACAGTGTAACGATTGAACTAAAATAGTTAAGCTGCTTATAAAAAAAGATTACCACACCGTCGATAAGGAAGAATATAATAAAGATTTGCGAATGGTGAAGCGACGATAATTGAAGAGACGATCTAATGAGAATGAGATTAGAAGATTGTTTCCCTTATTTACCGCCGGTTGTAAGAAGTCCATCCAGGACGTATAGAAAATGTCAAAATGAGAGATAACGAATATTACTGAACTAATAAACAAAAGGGAAGTTGCGAGCAGTTGAAATCTCAAAGCCTGAAATAAATTTATTCAATTTGATTGCAAACTTTTCCCGACATCAAGAAGCATTATGTGCAGTTGATGAGTTGTTTGACTCAGGATGAACTGGAAAAAATTGAAATGTTGCATTTTTTAATTCGAAATCAACTAACTTTTCTCTTCTCTAATTCTCTGATTATGTGGTTCCTCATGAAGAAGCATGATATAAATACGAGGGGAGCCGTCCCAAGAGTAAATAAGAGAGTGATGAGGGTAGATGTCCTTTGTATGATATCGAAAACCCCTTGGAGAATTGATTGTCAGCTGATAAAATAGAGATATCTTCAATACCAATGACTGCCGTAGATATGTCGAAATCGATTCTCTCAATAGAGATTTCTCTCAAGCGTGAGCGATCGCTTTGGAGAAGTTCATTGAGAACTCCAAGAAAGAATATGAGATTAATGACGTTCACTGGAATGAGACCAGCTAAGAGCTTCTGAAAGGAATGCTTTTGGAGTAAGCGTAAAATTTTGAGTAACCTTCATATTAATCGTATTTCCGGTAATTACATAGGATCGAAATACAAATGATGAACAGAGAAGATAGTGAGATGTAACCAGTGAGTAAACCATGAGAGCTACATTTTCAATTGAAGCAAATGCTCCCATATTTGCTAACCGAAACAAATGCAGCAGAGTCGAGCGTCGATGATTGAACCCAAACCGTAGAAGATGACAATTATTCCGAAAGGAGAACTTTGTTCACTTCAATTTTAGAGTTTTTTTGAATAGCTAATTGATCAACCGTGGAATAGTGATGATTGTGGAGAGAGATCCAATCAAGTCAACTATTGCTGTATTCACGATTAGGATAGAATACACTTTCATTGTAGGAGGGGTACTGAGAATGATCAAGGTATCATCAACCAGTAGAGAAGACAACAATTAATGTCCATTTCAATGTATTCAAATGCTCTCCCTATTTCAGTATCAAACCTGCGGTACACAGCTCGAAGGAGGAAAACATTGAGAATTACTCCAATAGTTCCGATTATTCCCATGTATGAGACACTCAACAATTCTCGAACGTACCACATTGCGAAAAGTGAATTTGTGATTGAAAACGAAAGAGAATCATCATCTTTTGATTCCCTCGAGACCAAATAATGATGATGATCTCAATCACCATGAAGTTCTTCATGTTTTTGTCGATCGAATACCCACGCAAAATACGACCAATTTATCAATTGAATTGCGATCACTTTCTCACAGAAACGGCTAATTTTATTTGACATCATTCATTTCGTATTTCGAAATGACGTCGTTCCAATTCGACTGCAAAAGTGTGAAATATGTGTTCGTATTCACCATCGAATTCTTTTCTTCTCTGAAATTAAATGCTGAGGAATTCTAAAGATAGATTGCTTACTGTTGAATGTTCTCAGAATAAAGTGAATATTGCATGAAGGAAGGCATGTGCTTTGAGATTTTAGTAGCACACAATGGAACGAGTGCGACTGTGAGGATACACATTCTTAATGAAGGAAGAGGACTTTGAATAAGTAAAAGTTGCACTCACATAGCAAGCCAAACATCGTATAGAGCAATTGAGAAATAACGAATAGCATCATATCCAATTCCTTTAGGAATCAAAGTGAAAGCAGGATAGAAGAGAAATTCTGGACTGACGCAAACGATAAATGGAAGGAGAATTCGTGCGAACATCTATGAGCAACTCAATGGTTTCAAAGGTTATTGCAAACCTTCATCAAATCCAGATTTTCTTTCAGCTGATAGGAACGAGCGATAGAATACGAATCAATGGATGCTCCCTTCTTCTTCAAAATTGCCATTTCACGACGATCCGAGTTGTTTACAAGAAGGTAACTCTGTAAGATAATTATTCCAATCTGCACAATTCAGAAAATATAGTTTACGACTGTTCCAACTACGGTGAAAATTCCACAATGTACAACAAAAGCGATGTCAGATGTGTAATCTAGAAGATTGGCATCGATAAGGAGAAGACATCAAGATCAAACCATAGATAAGAGAAAGGGAGTCGAGATAAGCTGATGAGAGATGAGTTATTTCGAGTACAGCAAAGAAAAGAATTGTCGAAGGTCCTCCTTTTTCGTACCTTATATAATACCATGAATTTATTTCTCGAAACGATCGATACTTACCAAGACCAGTGACTTGAGGCACAATACCGATCTATTCCAATGAAGAAAATTCTGAAACGCGAAATATGAGATCAAGAAAAAGGGGGAACTGACAATGAAGTGAAGTAGGCTAAAAATGCTTCACGGATGAGACTGCAGACGATTAGAGGTACTGTCGCAACTGAGAATATTGTTGTAATTGAAATATATTGGGTCTTCCAACATTTTTGGACTGGACCAAACACTTGATACTGCATAACATAGAGACGAACAATTGAACTGAGACCACCATGGAGAATACAGAGAATTAAACGCAGCCGTAGCTAAATCATAGGTGAATATAAATTCGAGAACCCAAGATTACGTTCAGATGCATAGCGGTTTTCCATACTGCTCGAATAATAGGAAATGTGATAAATAGTTGAATACTGATTAGAAGAATCTTCAACGATATTTTTTTGTGAAAAATAATTTGTTTGAAGTACCTCTATACAATAAATGCATTCAAATGACGGGAAGTATTGATCGGTTATGTTTCGATTGAGATGATTGATCAGAAACATCCGCTGAAGTATCGAGAGTATCTAGATTGCGAGAGAATAAAATTCAAGTGATAAGTGCCAGAAACAAATTAGATTTATTGAGCCAATGAAGTTACAAAATGTGCTGACACTTGCGACAGAAGTAATGTGGATAATATTTCCTATTAGACATGTACTCTTGGTACGAATCTGAGCATTTCCCAGATATTAAAAATTGTAGTTGCGGTAGACTTATACAATTAACGTGAACTTTCATGGTTCTTTCACGCCGAAAATATTTGACTCTCCAACGCTTGGCTTTGTTTGTTGAGTGTTCTCCAGTGAGTGAGAACTCTCCTTCCCCCCCCCCCGTTCAGTGGAGAGAAATACAGTGGCCATCTCTTCCGATGAATCTCTTCTAGAATAATCCGCTTTGTATTTCGAACGCGACTTTGATTCCAAAGTAGATCGAGTATCCCTCACTGTTCATGATTTCTCAATTGAAGAATGGACGATATTCTCTGTCTTATCTGTTCATCTTCAATACGAGAAACGAGTTCTGGTTTCGACGTCTGTCGGTAAGTTTACTTTTTTTTCTCGTAAACTGACCGCCAGACGTCGAAACCTGAACTAATTAGGCTAAACTAATTCGTGGCAGGGCGTGCACTGCATTTTTCAAAAGGACAATAAGCGCAGGAAGAAAATATGTATGCCGTCAAGGTACAAACGACTGCATTTTCAGGAAACGTATGTTCATTTTTGCGGTCGCACATAACAAAAAGTACATACAAAACACTCGTGTAATTGATCGAGCAACGTGATTATGTCAGAAACATGTGTTCAAATGAATTGTTTTGAGCCAAGAAGTATTCAAATAATTTCTTTATTCTGTAGATGAGAAGTTTATGTGCCGAAGTTGTCGATTCGATCGATGTTTGAAGATTGGAATGAATTCAATGAACACCGATCGGATTAGTTCTTCTTCTCATTCCACTATCCTCGTACGAATTAGAGAAAACTATAAGTGAAGTTATGTTGTTTTGCAATACGGTAATATTAAATTTGCAGACAATCCGTAAATCGTCGAATGAAGATCGAAGAACAATTGGCAAAAGTATTGCAATTGAAACGATTCAGCGACAACGAAGTTTGTAGAATTACCATTATATTGTTTGCATTATAACTTACGTTCCAGGAATTATTTATGTGTAATATTGAATTTTTCTACCTGATATATTCGTCCACCTTCAGAGAATTGATATCACTCCTTAGAAATATATTACCAGATTTTGAGAGCTTCCCGGAAATGCTGAAGGTGGGCACTCAAAACAATTTCTTCAAAATGAATCTAAATCAAATCAGGCGTCGATGTTCACTAATCTAATCGGAAAATTCAATGCGCTAGAATACTATTTTCTCTCAGTTGGAAAGTTCAAGAGGCGTGGGGTGTATGTGATTTGATTCTTCATCTAACATTCAACGGGACGATATTCTGCAGTTGCATGTGTTCTCTCACTACAGTATTCGACATTGACAATATTGAAGAATGGGCAACGACTCAAGGAGGAATCATTAATCAAGACTTAGTTAGGTAGAATGAACACTTCTTCTCTCCATCTTTCCGTGTGATGAAGAGAAGACAATGGAATCCTCATTATTTTAGATCTGTTCGCACATTCGCTGTAGAGTACATGGGAATCTTCGATCGTCTACTTCAATTGAAAGGAATAACGGAGACAGAATTCATAGCTGTTATCGCTATTCTCATCTGCCAAATGGGTTATTCAGTATTATTCATAATTTTGAACAACATATGATTCAGACACGACAATCGAACTTCCCGATCGATTTCATCGAGTTTTCGATGAAATTCGAATTGATGTTTTCAATGAATTACAAGAATATTATCGAAGTGAATTGAATCTCCATGATTTCTCAAGTCGATTAGGAAATATTATGTCTCTATCGACAGCCCTTTCGGTATTTTCCTTAATGAGTTCTGCACAGATCTCATTTAATGGCAGGAATTGCACTTGAAATCAGAAGAGCAATTGGGACTGTACTCATTCCTCTTCAATATTCAATCTCAACATGAATTATTGAAGCAAGCTATGGATAAATAGATTTATCGATTCTTTTTTTTAATAATGTGAACCATCATCGCATTTTTCTCTCAATTTTGATGAAACCTCAAGCGACATAGATAATCGCAATTATAATTATTGGCAAATGGGATCGATTGATGATTATGACAGAGGTTTCTATTACGATTTTGGATAGAATTATTACTTATGAAACAAAAAAATAGAATAACTTCGGAAAAATGAAGTGAAACATATTGAAAGATGTCGCAATGAAGTGCCACAGACACTTTTACAAGATTGTTGATAGATTGTTCTCTGAGAAGTAGAGAAGAATGAGAATTGTTTTGTTTTGAAAGGGATAATGAAGAGATGTGCACTGTATCTCTATTCATTTTTTCGAGTGCCCTCCCCCTTCCTTCCTTGACAATATTGGCTTTTCTCAACAGTGAAGTGAGAATATGCCTTCATCTCTGTCTACTTCATTTATATTCCTAGCCCTCTTATATTCTTCTGATGGTTGTTTTATTCCTTGCACGCCCGATATGCAAAGCATTCGTTAGTTTATCTATCTCTTATTGTCAAGTGCAAGTCAAGATCACTGGAATTGATATCTTCATTTCAGATTGCAAATCCTGCGCACAAACGTTGATCACGAAGTCTCAGAATGGGCAGGGATCACACTCATTCGCTAGTGATATGACGAGTACAAAGGGAGATTGTGCTGTACGGACTCTCACTTGCAAGGGAGTCATGGCAAACATCGAGGTCAGTCTAGATGCATTTCTTACTCTTGTTCATGTCTAGTCTAGATATCAAGTTGATCATTCAATCTCAGATCAACGTAAAGGGTGGATCAGTCTCAGATGGAGGAACGGGAACGGCAATCTTCGAGGTTACTTGCAATGGAGATGGAAGTGGATGGATGGCAGAGGGAATGGTCATCACCAACCTCGAATGCGCATCTCATCCATGATATGTGTCTATTCATTCCTCATGCCAGCATACTCGAGCACCATCAAACTCCCATTAGTGTCATCACTCATCAAGAATATCACAATTATTTTATTGGTTGCACCCTTTGACCCATGAAAAAAAAAGAATAATAATTCGTTGATTCTACATCGGAATCATAAAAACCTTCACAGACCGTTTGATGATCGTTCCTTGTTCGTTTCTCTCGATTCCCTTTTCACTCTTCCCTTCCCTTTCATTCTTCTTGCAAGCTTCATCTGAGATTGATTGTACACGGAAGGGTTCGCCCCTGTTTGAGAGAGGGAACTCTGTTGACCCCTCAAGAGAGGAGCTTCTCTCTCCCTCAATCACTCTTGACGTTCTCCTCCCTTATTTGTACCAGTCGGGTATCAGGCAGTGTTCCGTGTCCTCAGAGAGACAAAGGAATGGCAGGTCAAGCGATGAAGTGAAGGGCAAAGGAATACACGAGAGCTTCCGATTACAAATATGAAGAAGGTGCGTGACATGAAAGGAACACCGTGGGATATCGAGACATGAAGGAAATGTTTAGGTAAGAGATTACGAGAAAGAGATGATACAGAGAGAGAGATGAGGAGGAGGGAGGGATGATACCCGTGGAGGGGGAATGTCATGGGAGATGAGAGAGTAATGATACCCATTTCTGATTCATTTGCTTCTTTCTAGGTATTTCACAAGATACAGCAATGAATTTTCGAAGGGTTGAATTCCAATTTATCCTTCTAACCCTTCCCAATGACCCTACCAGATCATTCTTTCGATCACGCAATAATCGGTATCATAAAAGCTCCGTCTGTTCTAATATGATCGTCATCTCGATCTCCATGCGTGAATACCAGACTTCTTTCCTCATCCCTTCAATCCAAAAGGAGAAGTCTGTTCCTCCCTTCCTTCCCTCTCTTCACACTATCGGTATCTAGAGGGAGTGCCAATTGATCTTCCTCTCTCTCTCTCTCTCTTCCATCGGTCGGAATGGTTCCTTTGAAATCGGAATCCCTCACTCAATCCAGCCACTTGTGTCTCTCACTTGACTTCTTATCCAGTAGCTAAGAGAGAGGGAGAGATGGATACAGTCATCCTCCATATGAGCTTCCCCCTCCTTTCCTTCTTCTCTTCCATCTTCTCATTCATTCATCTGGGAACCTATCAATCGCCACATGTGCACTATAAAGTTCACACAGAGATGCACCGTAACCCGATCCGACGCCATCATAATCAATAAACATTACAGTACCCTCAGTGCGGGAACGGGAGGATACCGTAATCCTTCCTAATCCTCCCATGGGAGTGAGCATGACGATGAGGAGGTCAATGGGGACGAATCTATCTCTCTCGTTGTCTAGTCTCTCTTCACGTCACATACTCTCTCATCTCATCGCTTCACGTTGAATACACAAATGGAGAAGTTCTAAGGAGAGGGAGAGAGGGAAGGGACAGTCGATAGACGAAGAAGAACAGTAGCACTCATGAGAACACACGGAAAGATAGAGAGAAGGAGTGTCCTCCCTTTCCGGGGGAGGGGAAGGGGAAGGGAAAGGGGAGTACCGTACCCATAGGACGACGTTGAATGATCTACCTAATGTCGTCTGTGAAGACCTTTCCATTTTCTCTCTATCTGATGTGATTCCCTTTCCATTTCCTATGTGGAACAGGTACGATGTCTCATGCATCTCATCATTCATTGCTTACTCAATTCTTCCTTCTCTTTTCTACTTTATTCTTCCTTCCCTTCTACCGTATTGCTTGATCAGTTCCCTAATCCTCTTCGAGTGTGTTATTGATAGGTCAAACACTGGCAACTGTTTGGTCTCTCTCCAATCCACTCGACAGATCAACTTCTTCTCAGATTCATATCCAATTCCATCATTGTTTTGCACTTATCTCTTCTCCTCTTCTATCTTCTATCTTCCCTATCCCTTAGCTCTTCAAGTAAAAGAAGAAGTGATTCAATGTGTTCTTGTGTTGAACTACACTAGGGAGTCGTAAGAGGGGGAAGAACTCTCAGTTGGAGGTGTTTCTCCTTCTCTTGAGGGCGAGAGAGAAGAGGTCGTTACACGTTGATTAGTCCTAGATCCATTCCCTCTGCCATTCTTCTCTCCCTTGATGGGTGGTGATCTACCCTTTCATCTTCTCTTCATAGATAGAGTAGATCAAGGAAGAGTCTTTGACTAATCGGGAAGCTTTTCATCAAAGGATCTTTCCTCTTAGGACCTCAAACATTATTTGTGCGTCGTCCCCTCCTTTTCCCTACTGTTTGACGTGTATTCTCTCCGTTCATGAAGTGAAGAAGGGAACGATAGAAGAAGGGAGAAGGGGGAAGGGGTCGAGAGGTTAGACACCCGGGTGCCTCCCCTTCCCTCCTTCCCCCCTCCACACAGATTCACAAAACTACCATTGGTTAGTCATGCTGAGAGTGAGGAATAGAATCGATGCTGCAATGGAATGGATGAAGTTACTCTCATCTCTTCACTTACTCTCCCCCCTCCTCTCTTCTTCTTCTCAGATGTCATTCACTGTACTTTCCATGCACTCGATTAGACAGAGAAGAGGAAGGTGATCTTCCGTCCTCTCTTTCCCTCCTTCAACTACCCCCCCCCCCAATTATTCTATCCTACCTATCATGCCTGATCATGCTTCTTCCATCCCCAACCCAACTTCTGACCCCCCCCCCCCCCCCCCCCCCCCCCCCCCCCT